>JBCEWC010004806.1:0-26383 GCA_038996855.1 Solanum aculeatissimum
TGCATCTCCTAGTTAAACATGTCCTCAGAACCTAACTAGGAATAATTCATGACCGAATTGGTTCCAGTACCTTAACCTAATATGAACTAGATAGAATGATGACATAACTAAATAACAACCCATGAATGATCCAGTTAACAGTCAACTCATCTTTGAGATTAAAAAACAAATGCTAAGTGCAGAGGAAGTCTAGAACTAGAAGTTAAGTAAAGAATTTAAGAATATTAGTAATTCATTCACTCACTCACCAAGAGTTCTCTAATTTCTCTGGCAATAGGCTCTCCAAACAGTTGCTCCATTAAACATATGGCAAACTCAAACGAAGTGCCAGGACCACAACTTGTTGCTAGCTCTCCAGAGACTTGTGTGTTAGTTTGCACTGCCCAAAAGGAAGAAATTTTGTCTGTAAATGCAGAATGATAAGTGGTCTTGACAGACACTGCATCGATTAACCATACCAGGAACATAGACACTGTGCAGAAAGCAAACTCTATAAACTAAATGCAGTAGTCATCTGTTTCCTCTTGAGAAGACCTCAAGGCAAAAGAGTGACTGCTGGAGCAGCACATATGGCACCATAAAGTTGTTTCTCCTCAACTTGGCTGCTTGTGATCTTCTGGAGAATTTCACAGTTTCTTAAATGAGCGGAACCTGGCATTCCTCCCTATATCAAGTCTATACATTAGTTACTAATTTATTTAAATTAGAGATACTAAATACCAAGTCTTTGCAGGGTATTTAAAATCTCTACAAGGATGAAAATGCATCAGTAGAACAGTGTGCCACCTATTGATCAGTTGAATCATTGTATCCCTGTGCTAGAACCTCTTTCACAGTTGAATTAGTTCCAATCTAATACATCAATTATAACAATGCAATCTCAACTAACTCAAGTTTCATTTCCTTGGATGGGGAAGGACCATTAATACCATGACATTTAGACTCTTTAAACACACTACTTAAGTATAACTAATTGCAGGTTTTCCACACTACATCTTTTAACTAATTCCTGATCTTAACCTAGCATCCCAATTAGTTTTGCATCTTGGTAATTCTTGAAGTCACCAAGTAAAAGAAATATAGGAGGGGAGAATGGATACAATTAGTGGAGTCAGTTTACTGACTTTCAGAAAATGCATTTCAAATAACTCTTCACAGCTTGTAAAAGAGAGATATATATGACAGATATTTCATTAAAAAGATCAGATGATATATACAATACCAAGGAAATCTCATACTAACCAACAATGCAACAAGATTAAATAGTTCAGCAGAACAAGTAGAGATAAAAGTATCAGCAACTAGCCTAGTGCCTCCATATGCTTCAACCTCCAATTACTGCTTTACTGATGCCACTATTACTTCCGCACCAGCTCGGTGTAGAACATCAGCCAATATTACAGCTTCTATTTCTTATGTGCCAAACCCAATTAGCACAAGAACCTATAAACACCTCAAAAATGAAAAGACAAAGTAAAACTCAATAAACCTCTATAGTAATATCCATTCTCACTATCAAAAGTCTACAAACCAATCAACTTTCCTCTGTAATTTTATGTATGAAGCAAATGATTAAATAAAAGAAAACAAAAAAGAATGATACTCTCCACCTTTATAGGAGATGTGGAAGCGACAATAGTAGTTATAGGATCAAAACGGTAGTAGTTGTTTGAAAGAAAGATTAAACTTGTCAATCTTTTGAGTGAATTAGACAAACAGAAATGATACAAACACTTACAGCAAACAAAGTAAGAATATATGCTCCAGCTGCTACACCCATACACATTACATTACCAAGCCTGAGGATGGAATATAACGAGTAAATTTAGTTTGTACTTCACATCAAAACAAGCTAAGAGTCTTTTGGTAAAGCTATGAAGATAATGAAGTCCATTAGCTACATATAATGCAATCTGAATCCTTTTTTTCTAGCTTATGGTATCTCGAGACTTGGTTCTGGTCAGCCATTCCCTGAGAGAGCCATTTTTCATGTATTCAAAGACAAGAAAGAAGCAACCTTTATGTTCACAATAGCCGCAAAGCCTTATTGAAGTGATTTATCTTATACAACATGTTCACTTCTGTAGATACATCTGTGATTGCCATTTTGACTGCTAAGATTTCCCCTTTAAACTCTCCCAAGTATACAGATCCCTTATTCTTATTTTATATTAGAACTTGGTTTTTAATCTTGCTAATGAGACTTAAAATACAGGTTATACAGCGAAATAAGGTACCTTTGAGCAATTATAGGGGAAAGGTTCTTCTTGTTGTCAATGTTGCATCAAAATGACAACTGAAAGCAATGTCAGGAAGAAAGAAAAGTAGTCCAACATAAGGAGATTGAAGGGGGAAAATAAAAGAAACAAAATCGAGGGCAAATATAAATGAAACAAATCATGAGAAAAGAAAAGCAATCCAACACAAAGGAATTGAAAGAAAATCGATTTAAATTGACAACAACACTTTATCTTAAAACCTAATTCTGCAAGCACTATCACAAAACATCTCCAATTTAACATAAAAGACAGACAATAGATTCAAAGCTCACCAGAGACAAGGAAGAAAGTCAGATTGAAGAAAGTAATGAAGATACTGATGAAGAATCAATAGAAACAAGAGAACAATTAGATAAAAGATGAATTTGGGCCTCCTTTTTCTTCTGATGCCAAAACTACGCCAAAACATTACACAAGCAGCAAAAGCCAAGAAGTCTTGATACGTAAAATCATATAACCTAAAGTGACCAAAAAAGCCCTTGGATAGCAAGCTGGCATGACGACAGCCAACTGCTTACAAGCGACTTATATACAGAGAACTAGCCTCTAGTTGAGTTGAGAATTTTTCCTCTTTTAAACTTGATTTAAGGTTGATTCATAGTGTTCACTCTTAGAATAGAAAAAGTTCATAAGGGAAACAATACTATCTACTCTTTATCTATCAATTCTATTGAAAAACTAGAATATACCCTTGAATTTCTCAATTCTCTAACATCTGTAGAGTACAAAATTTGAACTTGTTAACTTAAAACACTTCTCATACAACTTTTCTATAACCTCTACTAACTAAACATATATTTGAAAAGTCTAGTTTTATAGTACAATCATACCCCCTTCAAGTAAAGGCACAAATTGAACCTAGTAAACTTGACAAGGACATGTCAAACTTAGATTTCAGTAGCAAAATTCAATTCTTATTACCGCATTCAATCTAGTTTATTTCTGTTCAGTAGTTCCCCACACAATACTGTAGTAAGACTACAATTTTATTACAAAAAAATAAAAGAAACCTATCAATGTTCTACCACACATTTAGGGAAACAAAATATCGACAAATTTAAAATCAAAACTCAAAGGCAATAAAAAAGATGACACCATCATAATGTGCCAAAAAAAGCACTTAGCATACATTGAAATTAAAAGAGAGAAGTGACCTTAATGGCGTGTAAATAATGAATCAGAGAAGAGAATCCAAAATCACTGAGCATCCATACATGTTGAAAATCGATATTTAGATATGCGAGATATAATTTCAAAGAGTTCTTGTGCTCATGATCATATCCACAAACTAGAGAATATGGATAACTGAAAAAAAAACACATCCCAATCAATACATAATAGAAATCTAATTGATCGAAAATTTAAAGGCTATACCAGAATGTTTTTCCTGCTAGGTCAAGCTACGGCAGAAGCACACAAACATGGATAACTAGCAGTGGAGTGAGTCTTGAGCATAGATAAAGATATCACCATTAATTATCAAATGAAACAAGAGTGAAAGTGACGAAAGGGTGGTTTCAGGTGGAGAAATAGTGGTGATGAAGTGCGTTAAAACAGAGGTGTGAGAGCGAAAGTGATTTAGGGTTATGGGCTCTTGAGAGAGAACACGAAATTTTTTGAGATTATACCGCGTCTTTGCTAAAATATTTAGAGTGACCCGCCTGTTGAAACTTTAGGATTAGAGACAGGGTCTTTGTACTTTTAATGTTCTCAAAACATAAAATGTGGATTAGGGACTAGAAAATATTTTCATCCCTGTAAGTATATCATTTGGGATCATATTATATGATTGTCCTTAAAACTTGGTCTCTAGTAACTCTTTCTTGTAGTGCAATTTATGCAACCTTTCATACAGTCCAAGATAAACTCAAATCCATCCTCATTCTCTAAACCATGAAACCATTGGAGGCTTCACCTTTAGAAACATAGTCAGCATCTCAAGCTTTATACGAGTCGAGAGTATAACATAATCTTCCTTATCCAACTGGCATGTGCGAGAGTGGGAGCCTCTACCAAACGACCTCACCAAAACTCTTAGAACTAATTATAAAAAATTCATTGTCCTTCTCCACCTCACCTCATCTTAAAATCCCTTTCCAAGAAAAAGTTACTCCTTCGGAAATTGTGGTACCTTCCCTAACTAGCATCTTCAAGGAACCTCACATATGGACAGTTTTGTTTAAGAATATAATTCATTTGAATCATGGGACCTATAAATTACCTAAGTAGATTATAATAGAACGCATCGAAGGAAAGTAAATCTTAGGGAGAAAAAAAATTTAGCCTGAGTCAGACTGGAAGGCTACTGTCAATAGCCTCTCGCTATAGAAAAAGGAAGGTCGCTATAATAGCCTTCATCATTTCCAATTTTTCAAAAGGTGTGTCAATGGCTCCCTTTACCCAAAAACGTCATTTTGATCAATTTTACTCCAGATTAGTGTTCCTAACATGCCTTACTGCCTAAATATGCAAAAAAAAATCGAGCATTTTAACTCTTAAATGTTGTCCAATCTAAGTTTTCAACCAAGAACAACTATCATCTTTTCCACTATTATAGACCTATGTTTGCCCTATGTCCCATAATTCTTATGCTCAAAACGTTGTAGGGGCATCGTAAATTTAAAAAGAGTGTCCATGTTTCAACATTCCATCAAATTATATACTCCTTCCGTCCATCTTTACTTGGCCCCTATACTATTTTAGGATGTCCAACAATACTTGTCCAGTTTATAAAATCAAGAGATAATTTTACACTTAGTTCCTAATTTACTCTTGTAATTAATTATAGTTATTTCCCTATTACATTTTTCAATACAATGTATTAATTATATTCAAATGGTGATTTGGTAAAATTACCCCTATCATTTACTATTTTTTAATCCTTGTGTCAAGTCAATAGGGGTCAAGTAAAGTTAAAGAGAAGGAGGAACACAATCAAAAACTCAAAAAAATACCCCAAATGCCAAATCTACTCAAGAAATTCCTAGCGTGTGATTATTGTTATGTATGTATTAAAGTAAAAGGAGTAGGAATGCAATCATTACCTTAGATTTGATATTTAAAGTGGAGTGATAAAGAGACAAAAATGAGGTTAATTAGTAAATGAGAAATAATAGGGGAGAAATCTATTTTTCTCCCCATATATTTTGACTCCCATCAGTCCGCTGTAGAGTTAGTGTTGCCACTAAAGTGACATCGCTGTAACGATAATAGTCTCATTATAGTGGGCTACAAGTTTTTGGATATGGAGAAATTTTTTTATTTCATTCAATCTTGTGGGCAGGGTCATCTAGAGAGGCCTAATACACTTGGACACCTAGGAGGTTGCCAACTTTCTTCCTAAGTTATGTAAGGAATTTTACTCTGTCAAATAGATCAATAGTACTCTATTGTCGATTTTATTCTCCTTCTATCTTAAAAAATTATTTAGAGATCAATGATGGAAAAATTGATATCTATTGTAATAAAACTTTCAATCATTATAAGTTTACTTTAGTTAAAGATTTTGGGCATGAAAACTTTTAGAGTAGTGAACTGAAATTTTAGACTAGGTCATGCTCAGATAAAAACTGAGAGGCAAGGTCTAAGCAATATGAGAAATGATTGGACATAATGTCTAAGCTTGGAATAGGTTTTCTATTCGTTAAGACATTAAGGAGTTTGTGAAACTTTTCAAAAGTGAATTTCGGTAAGTAGAACTTCTAATATCGAGCTTGTTATGAAGGGGTTAGTTTGGAATGTCAAGATTCAAAGATGTGCTACAAAATGGGGACTTTTGGGTGGATTTCCAAGTTTCCAACCCATGTAAGTTACTATAGTGGATGGGATCCCGCTAGGAAAGCTGTTATAGTAGGCTAGGAGTTGTTATAACAGAGTCATCAGGGGAGAATTTTGGAATGCAAATTTTTTTATTTTTTGCTCCTCCCCCCTTCAGTGGTAAGTTCGACGCGAATTTCTCTAAAAATTATCAAAAAATTTCTCTAAGTTTGGGAACAAGAGAGGAGTTCTAGCATAAGAACGTCAAACCCATATATTTTAGGCCTAACATTCATCAAAATTTACCCCACTCCCCACTGAGCTAGAAGCTCATGCTTAGAGATTTTTTTATCATTTTCTTAAAATCTAGATAGGCTAGACTTAACTGAATAGTTTTACCTGCTTTCAATTCAAAATATTTTTGTAATTGATGGGAGACTTCATGCCTAGACCTTCAAGAATTGAGTGTTGGATAGTTACAAATATTGCTTATTGTTGTCAGGATGAGAGATTATTGAATAATATAATGTTGGACCTATAACGTTTGTTGGGTGTTGATTTCATGGGTGATAATCCTTGGATAATTGAATTAAGAGAAAGAAAATTATCCAAAAAGGGTGCTAGATCATAAGAATAGGAAAGATATCCTAAAAAATGAATGTATGCCTATGTTGAAGGTCTAATATTGGGATACGATAAATATGTAGTTATGTAGATGATAATTGTTTATTTTTTAATGTACGTAATGTGTGCATGATAACTACTTTACAGTGTTGCTTGTGCAATGCATATGGAGAAACTCTAAGGAACGATTATTAAATGACATCATGTTGATAATTTCATGCAACAGACTCGTTTAACTTATTTGTGATTTCAAGTGTTGATTGTCTCATTGTAATTGTGATTGCATATATTGTTTGTGATTTTTTATTGGCTTTGATACCATATTTGATACGAGGATACTAACAATTGACTCACGTACTACATCTAATGTGAGATAACCTCATTTGACATAGGTATCACACTTAATATATAATATTCTTAGTTGGTTCAAGTACCACTCCTAGTACATGTTATTGGTTGGCATGACTACCATACTTACTTAATACAAGTTATCTCTTGATTACCTTAAATACTATGTTTAATACAGATTTTATTTATGTATGCCTATTATAGCGACTTAAAATATGTCTAATTGAGGTAGGCTTTGGAATACTTAGGGAGTCATAAAGGTTAGACTTAGGAAAATCACAACATGGTAAAAAGAATAGACATGGAGAAAGCTATGGTGTTCTGTTAGGACAAATTACAATCGGGTATGAAGGATGGGTTGACTCTTAGTAGTGGAGTTGGCAGTAGAATGGTGTAGCAGAATATTGGTGTGGGGTTTATGGGTGCATGTGACGTGGTTAGTAGTAATGGTTGTGGTTATGGGGTCAAGGTTATAAAATTTTCAAGTTGCATATTTCTTTGAATTAATTGCTTGATATTACGAGTTGAATTCTAATTGTCGATGATGTATATCAATATGTGTTGTTTTATTAATGCTACTTTTTCTATGCCCACCTGTCATAGTCTGATTGTAGGGTAAGTGATGTTTCATGGGTGAATGCAATGGTATTCTTCAGCAGCTTTTACTTGTTCTTTTTTTATGGTAAAAATTGTGTCTTATTTTTTATGTATTGTATTCTCTTAGTATTTCTTGTATCTGTTTAGACTAGCTCCTATGGAGGATTTTCAAGATATTTTCAAAAAGGGTTTCAATGTACTTTCAAAAGATTTTTCTTTTCAATCAAAATTAAGGTTGATACTTACTCTTAATTTGTTAATAAAGTGAGCTATCATGCTTTTATTTACTTTCGTATTCACTGGCTTTTAAATTGGGTGATAAGGATTTTTCTATCTAAAAGCTAGAATTGGTGTCTACACTGCTCGGTGGATTGGACTGACAATGATATCCACATAGTATATATTATTTACTAATAGGATATTACAAAAAAATGATTCATTACTTCAAAAAATATTCTTCAGTCATATAGGTATATGTTATATGTTATATATTATATATTAATAGGGTATCATCGAAAACTGATCAATTAATCTTTTAGAAAAAGACACAAGTCTTTTATGATATTCATATGATAAATACCATATATTGACAAAGTATCATAATTGATAAATTCATTCCTTCAAAAGAACACTATTCAATTCTTTATAATACTCACATGATATATATCATATGCTAACATAGTATAAGAGAGGGCAAATTCATTCCTTCAAAACAATACTATTTAATTCTTTATGATATTCATATGGTATATCATATATTGTTGGGCTTATTTATTCCTTTAAAAAATTAGATATTTTCACAAGTAGCTTAGTCCTGAAACCTAATAGGCTGAAATAGCTATGGTTAGGTAATTACATTTCATAACTATAGCTATAGCAGTGTTTGTATATTTTTCTATATAATTCACGCAGTATTTATATAATTCACTATACAATTTGTAGTGTTTGTATATTTCGCTATACAATTTGTAGTGTTTGTATATTTTGCTATACAATTCGCGCAGAATGTTTATATAACATTTGTATAATTCTTTATACAATTAACAATGTTTGTATAATTCATTATACAATTTGCAGGTGTTTTGTATATTTCATTATACAATTCACAGTGTTTATATATTTTGTTATACAATTCGTGCACGCGTTTGTATAACATTTCTATAATTCGCTATATAATTTGTAGTATTGTTGTACAATTCGAAGTGTTTATATATTTCTCAATATAGTTCGCATATAACGTTTGTATAATTTGTTATATAACTCGCAGTATTTGTATATTATGCTATATACCTACGTGAGAATTATACAAACTCAAACTATAATTAATGCTATATGTTAGTGGCAACCAGTAACTAATTCAAATCATAACTATGTTTGTTAATTAACTAGTATATATTTGTTTATCCACAGAATTTTTCAAAAAAAAAAAACCTCTTCAATCCTCTATGATACTCACATCATATCATATATTAATAGAGTATCATCATAGATGATTTGCTCATTCCTTTTAAAAAACCTTTAAAAAAAAGAGTTAAGTCCTTTATAATACCAACCATCTATTGATAAAGTATCATAGAGAACTGATTCATTCCTTTAAAAAGGAGTTTAGTCCTCAATGATACCATATAACATATTGACAAAGTATCATAGAGGACAACTTTCTTTAATAATTTAATTTGGGTCATTTACATAAATAATATATTATTTAATCTAAATTACAAGTTTTAATGTAATTTTAACTCTTACCAAATATAATTATATTTTTGTTACCAAAAATAGCAAGAAGAAAGAGAACTTCCATTTCTCTTTATCTTTTTTTTAAAAAATATTTAATTATTTTAATTTAAAATTTAACTTTAGATTAAATATTACGCTGATGTTCTTACTATTCCTTAAATTAGAAGATTTATTTTATGTAGATACATATATAATGCACTGACACAGTTTTAATATATTAACATATAAACTAATTTAAATGGTGTTTAAATATTTGAAATTCAGATATAATATTTTTGGCACCATTAATAAAAATAAATAAATAAAAACTACAATTGTAATACATTTTGAATTCGATACTTCATATGTATTATAGATAATTTTTAATGCACGTGGAGAATATAAGTAATATATTTTTAATATACTAATTATTTTAACATCATTAATAAGAGAAAATAATAATAAATAACTATAATACGCTTTAAATTCAATAAATAATACATATTATAAGTATTATGCGTGAATTTTAAATATTTTAGTATAATTTAGTTAACTTTACATTATTAGAAAATGTATGATATTTATTAAAATAATAATAATAAAACTTATAATAATGTATAATATTAAAGATGATGAGTTGTACGGGAAGGGACAAAAAGAGAGAAAGGAGATTGAAAAGAAGAAGAGGGATGTGCCCCACAAAAGAAAAGAAAAGAAAGAGAAGGAGAAAGAAAAAGAAAGAGAAGAAGAGAAAAAAAAAAAAGAATAAGATAATTTATTGGTAAAATATGTTATAGATCATAATTAAAAAAATATCCTAAAAAAAAGATAATATTTGATATATAATGTATTATTTATGTAATTATCATATTTAGTTTTTATATAATACTTGTGAATAAAATACAAAAAATAAATTATATTTTATATTTAAGTTTTGTTTTGGTTACATTTGAAAAATAATTTTTTAAAAAAAAAAGAATATTTCTAGTAACTTAGATTTTAATAAATAAGTTAGTAACTTTACTTTGATTAATTTTCTTAATTACTTTTGTTATAATATAATTATTTAATTTATATTTTTATTAATTTAAAAATAATTAACTAATATTTTTATCCTTCTAAAATTCTTGAGAGACCAAAAAAAAAAGCTAACCAAAAAAAAAGAGAAAAGAAATTAAGAGAAAAAAACAACAGAGAATGGAACTAAAAGAAAAGAACTTTTTTTTCGTTGAGAGAGGAAAAAAACTGAGAGAGAGAGAAGAAAAGGGTAACCAAAAAAAAGGAAAAAGAAATTAAGGTAGAGGAAGTATGCACCCAATTTTACTTCGAATATTTCAAGTGAACAATTTGAATTAGATTATGGGGGTAATTACGTTATAATATGGGCAATTTTGATTGTATTATTTTGTGAATTGGAAATAGATATTGATTAGGTAGTAAATGGGAGTGGCGCGAGTCATTGTAAAACGTGTCAAACATACAAATAAAGGAAGAAAAAGAAAAACAGAAAGTATATTTGATAGTAGTACATCACATACTAGATGAAAGATAGGTAGTTTCTGGCTTCCGAAGAAATGCTTAAAATGGATTTTGGCGGATCTCTACCCAAATCACTGCACCAGTTACATTCAAACCCAAAATCCCTGCATCTTTCTTGTTGTCTTAACTCTCCCTCTCTCGACACCTCTTATTCAAGATTATGTTTCTGTATTTAGTTCCACTTTTCACAAACGGTAATTACGTTCCCTTCTTTTTATCAAATTACATGCAAAAGTAATCAGACAATTAGCACTCTTTCTAAATGCCCCTAAATTTATAGCAATATTGGAAAGCCTTTGTTAATGTATTGCCGCTAAAAATTGTTGTTGTTGTAGGCGAATAGTGTGAGATTATTTACATTGTCCCTCTTCATAAACTTAAACCCTTACTACCTTATTATTCCAGTTTTACAACTTTATAATGGTCTGAAATATGAATTGTGAAATCTATGCGACCATGGTCTTCTTTGAAAAGGAAGCACAAAGCATCCGCGTTACAATTTTGAATTCTTGCATGAGCTAAAAGAAGGAATATCATCCTTTAGGATATTTTGATGTTTCCGAAATTGTTTGCAGTGATCATTCTTCAAACAAGGAGAAAGAAGTGACGATAATAGAAAGTTTAATAACCTCAAATTCACAGAATATGTACATGGACTTAGTAACACCAGAAAAATATGTTACTTGTTTCTAGCATTCTACTTTCGGAGCAGTAGATTAGCAGGCTTTCTGCAAGTGTTCTTGTTTCTCCCTCTCACTGTATCGTAGATTAACCGATGCTAATTGCCCTGCTGTTTTCCAGGTTTGGTTAGTGTTTGTTACAAGTTTTACAGAGAATTGCAACAGATATCATGTGGCATGGCATCATTTTACATCTCTTTCGACGTGAATATTTATAGAGATCTCCACCAGCCTGCTCTTGTTACTGGGGGATGCTTTGTCTTGGTAGCATTGATCCTCTCTCTTCTCTTAATTTTTCAGCATCTAAGATACTATACTAATCCCGCGGTGAGTACTCAATTTAGGTATACATGGAGTCTTACTTCTTGTTTCTTAGAATGTTGGATCTAAATTTGTGTATGCTTATCAGGAACAAAAATGGATCGTGGGGGTCATCTTCATGGTTCCGGTCTATGCAACTGAATCAGTAAGGAGCTAACCAGTGAAATGCACTCTGATTTCTGAATTGTTAATTGATGTGTATCAAGGAAATAAGGTTTCAATTAGACATAATTTTACAGGGTCTTGCTGCACCTTTCACTATTTTACAGGTTACACTATCTTTTTAAATGCAATATACATGTTTAATTTGATAGACTAAAGCAACTACGTAAACTAATCCTTTTTTAACTTAAAAGCTGATACAATGTTTCTGAATCAGTAACTTGAAATTCTCATGAGTTAAATGAATTGGTTCTCCTCTTTTACAGATTTTATCCTTGTGGAACCCAAAACTTTCCCTTGCCTGTGACATATTGAGGAACTGTTATGAAGCATTTGCACTCTATTCTTTTGGAAGTTACTTGATCGCTTGCCTTGGTAAGAACGATCTCTATTTTCAATAGTGTTCCAAAAACACAAAAAGATATCTCAAGAACTTCCTATTCATCTTGTATAACCAGATAATAATGAACTAAAATACCTGAAATGTTTGATATTTTAACCATGGCAATGGTCAACCTTTCCCTTAGCACCTTTGATGGAAAAAGAGTCTCTTAACTTAGCATGTTAATGGACTGTGTTAGTTTTGTGGGGTCTACTACATGCAGTCCTTAAAAAAATTTACTAGAGTATAACTTGAATGGTATAATTTATGGCAGGAGGTGAGCGACAGGTCGTTGAACTGCTCGAAGATGAATCAAGGAAACAAATCAGCCAGTCATTGCTAGGAGGAAAGGAGAAACCTGTAACACAAAAAAGGACATTGTATAACTTCATTTTCAACCCATATGTCGTGGGGAAGAACTTGCTTACTATAGAAAAATTTGGTCTTGTACAATATGTATGTCAAAGGGGAAGAAAGTTCCGTACTTACGTTGCTGTATTCATTATCTTCGAACTAATATTGCTGTATTCCGCAGATGATTTTGAAGACGGCCTGTGCATTCCTATCTCTCGTCATGGAGATCTTTGGGGTATATGGTGATGGAAAGTTTAACTGGCACTACGGGTATGTCATTTTCTCTGTCTAGATTTTACATATTGTATAAAATTGTGGAAGTAAGAGAAATGACTACACACATTAAGCACCACATATAGCTGTGTAATTTAAGTAACATACATTTATATTGATTCCGAAGGATGCTTCTTCAAAATGAAATCTCTGACTACCAATAGTTGATTAGCGGACTCGTCTATAGTTCTATATTGCACTCGTTAATCTCAGAGTTGATGACAGGGCATTTAATGTACCTCTTTTTTTCAGATAATAAGGATATAATGAACAATTGGTCATCAAAGCATTCTTCTTTCCTTTTTCTTGTTGTTTAATGGTCATATATTCAATTTAGCTTTGAGATCTATCTTTCCGTGTCCCTTTTATGACACTCCTCACTTAGCATTCAAGTCCTTGTATCAGGATGAAGGTGGACCGAAGATTTCTTTTCTTCACATCCACTTTCTCTTGGAACCAGAACCTTGATTAGCAGTAGCAGGAGCTAGCTTGAGTTTCAGCATTTTAAAGAAAGTGAAATGATATTAGGTAACGTAAAACGCATTGTGTACGATAGAAAATGATATGACAACAGGTAATTTGAAACTCAGTGTGCATTCTGAGAGATTGCAATTGTACCTCTTCAACTGCAGACCACTTTGACAAATTTTTTATCAATTGATATTTTATACTAAATCAGTGTTGCAGTAATTTTTGTCTGGTAGCTCATATTTTCCTGTTATAAGACTCTGATACATGCTTACCGAGGATATGGTCCTAGATAAGATGGTTTGGAGGTCGAAGATTGGGTAGTAGGTTAATAGATTGTCGAGTGTTGTCGTACTTTATGTAAAGTCTGCATACATACTACCCTCTCCCAACCCCACATGTAGGACTACACTGGTTATGTTGTTGTTTAGGACTCTGATACATCACTCTTGTCTGCTTATTGCTCATGGCAGATATCCTTATATCACTGTGGTACTAAACTTCAGCCAGATGTGGGCATTATATTGCCTTGTCCAATTTTATAATGTGACTCACCATAAACTCCAGTCAATAAAACCACTGGCAAAATTCATTAGCTTCAAGGCCATTGTTTTTGCAACATGGTGGCAAGGAGTCGGTATCTCCTTGTTGTGTTCCTTAAGGGTGCTCCCAAAGGAACCAAAGTTCCAGACTGGATTGCAAGATTTTCTGATCTGCATAGAGGTAGGAATTCTCTGCTTTTTAATTCCATGGAAGTGCTTTGAATTCTATGGTCAGTCGAAGCTATAATATCTTCTGCTACATCAAATCATCTTCATATACTGAATGAAATTTGTACATGTCGGGGACACATTTTTTAGTAAATTGAGCAAAGAAATATTGGTTATCTGATAATTGAAGCACAGTGCACAAATGAACTTATCCCAGGTCTTATGGTTTAAGAAATCTTTAGAGATGAAGGATTACCGAACCTAAGGTCTTTTTTGTTATATAATTGGCGATACTAATTTTTCACACAGAAGCTTTGAAGTGTGTTCCATCTTGAAAAAAATCATGTTTTCTGATTTTCATCCTTCTGGATTCTGTACTTTGATGGGTTGATTGAACTTGCAAAATCATCCATGTTGTGAATCCCATTTAATACAAGGAAAGTATTATAAGAATATGATATGCAAAAAGTAAAACTGAAATGCAATTTGGAAACTGATGCTATGCTAAAAATTTCATCAAGCACAATCTATGGAAGTTTAATTATTTTATTGGACAAATGTTATTCAGAAACACTTTTAGAAAATATGGTGTCATTCTGATATTGAGACTTAGGTTATATCAACCACATGGGATCTAGTACTACTTTATCAATTCAGTAAAAACTTTCCATTTCACAAGTATTATGTATCGCCCAGAGATATTTAACTAACTCTAATTTCTGCAGATGGCTATTGCTGCTATTGCTCATGTTTTTGTCTTCTCCGCCAAGCCGTATCACTTCGTGCCAACATCTGTATATGAAGAATTTACTGCCCATAAAGCAGAAACAATGCTAAATATAGAAGATGGAGAGAAATCGGCTGTTGTTGAAAAGATAGAAGCTAAGGTTGAGGTTCCAGGGACAAGTGTGAGGGAAAGTGTGCAGGACATTGTTGTTGAAGGAGGTCAAAAAGTAAGGCCTTTTCTGTTTTGTTTTTTCACCCCTAACCCCAGGAGCTTCCTACTTTTTTTTCTGTTGGTGACTCGGATTCACAACCTTAAGGTATCTTTACCATCTAAGAACCAGCTCTTGTCTAAAAGAGAGACCTTTTCGGCAGTTACACTTACAAGTTATTTTTTATTAGCATTTGATCATTTGTTCTTGAGGAATCATATCTAATTGCAACATTTACTAAAACCAATAAAACAGGTTGTGAAGGATGTAGTTTTGACCATAAACCAGGCGATTGAGCCAGTAGAGAAGGGTATGACGAAGATCCAACAAACTTTCCACCAAACATCAGTCGATGACGAGAGAGAAGAAAAACAAGAGACAGAAATTATGATTGAGGAACAAGAAGAGAATTCAAGAGGAGAGAACAGATATAAACAAGAGACACAAATTAAGATTGAGGAACAAGAACATAATTTATCAGGAGACAACATATCTCAGGTGTCTGCATCGCGAGATAAAACAAGTTGAAAGACAAAAGGTTGACATTGAGGTATTTAAATCATGTTCTTACTTAGCAGGATTTGTGGATAATAGGTTTTTTTTTTTCAATTTCTGTTAGGGGACCCTTTTGTAGAGTGCACATAGTGAGATTCATTATCATGTTTCATAGAGTAAATTGCTTCACTTGAGACTTTTCTTTGTTCTTTGGCAATAAAAATCATTTAACTATTCATTTGTTTCTTTAGAAGTCCCTCTCGGCCGAAGGAAATTGCAGTTTATCTATACTATGAATACCTTTATAATGTTGTTGTTTGAATTTTTTGCTTTTTCTTTAAAAGACTCATTTTAAAATTAAATCATCTTTTTACTATTTTTCTCTATAATTATATTGTCATTCTAAAAATATTAATATTAAATATAATAAACAATTAAATGGAAAAGATTTTCTGGTTAAATTCCTATAAAGAGAATTTTTTTCAAAGAAAATAGTAAAAAAAAATTCAAATAATAATAAGAAAAAAAAGTCCAAAAAAGAAAAAGCCTTAAAAATTGTCATTAACTTTTTTTAAAAAAAATAGACTTGGTCCAAAAAAAATAAAAAAAAAACTTTTAAAATAATAATCAAAAAAAGTTTTTTTTAAAAAACAAAAACAAATAAATTATCCAAAAAATAGATTAAAAAATCCTCAAAAATATTTTTAAAAAGGTCAAAATTTTCGACTAACAAATTATATGATATTTAGGATTGAAACAAAATAACACAAAGCATAAAGTTTTATAATCTAATAATAATTTTAATTAGACAATAACATTAAAATATATATTATTCTATATAAGGAGTAAATTTATATTCATGTCAAAGCAACACACTTATACACCAATGGATTTAGTGGTAATTAGATTTTCCTTCTCTTTCATAATATTATATTATTCCGTAATTTATATGCATGTTGATTGATAATTTGTTTGGATTTTTATTGGCTTCAATATTTGTTAATATGGATGCGTGAGCGGAAGAAATATATGTGTTTATTTAAAAATTGAAAGAACTTTCAGAATACGACTCTACAGCCCCCATTCAAAGGAACTATAAATTGGTATTCAATATAATTATAGTGTTTAAATATACAACACAAGTTATTAAAAATACTATATTCATTCTCTTGCTAAAAGTCTCAAATAAAAGAAACTAATGATAAGTAAATATTTTATTATTTGAATTATACTGTAATAGAAAATATGAAAATATTAATTATAATTTATATCGAGGTAGATAGAAGATGGATATGAATTTAAAACTCAATGATAAATTAAGATATTTTTTCCCTTGAACACTAGAAGAACATAAATTATCAACCTGGATGTAGTACAGTAGTGAAACTGCTCCATTCTTAAGATACTGAACATCAGATGAAGAAAAAAAAGACATATAGAATCAAAAGTTTCAATTATTTTGTCTACTGTTATTGTCAAATAGAATAAAGTTAATTTGCATCCAACAATAGGAATAGAAAAATAATGTATTTCTAAATTTAATGATATGAGATAGTAATATTTACATAATTATTATTTATAATTGTGTGCTCAATAATATAAATTATACACATAATAATTTATTCTTTTTAATTAATTGACACGGTACACACGTGCAAGACACATACACCAAACTAGTATATTACAATAATGTGATCTATGTATAATGATTTTACTTGAGTTAAGGGCAAGCAACACATAGCGCCTTTTACGTCATATGAATTATATAAATGATAATGAATATCGTGTTATAAAGATCTGTCATATGAATTCTATAAATGGTAATGAATATCGTGTTATAAAGATCTCTCTTCTACTTTATTCTCAAGAGAAATACGTCTCACTCTTGTTGTATGAGCCGTTATATTTGATAGCAATGAATTACACCTAAAGCTAATTTAAAGGACAGAAAGATGAATCACTCCATTGTTATAGATTTTGTTGTCATGGTGGACACAAGTAAAACTAGCAAGTATAGAGATTTCGGAGAGTGTGATCTCTAAAGAATGTAAGAAATAGTTATATGATTATATAGTTACAAAATAAATAAAAGTGATTTTAGTAGATAAATTCATTGATTATATGGTAATATAATTTATTTTCTTTTATGCTCTTTCTTGTATTTTATCAATATTATTTCTAGAATTTAAGCTTTAAGCAATGCAAGATGAAATTTTGACATTTAAATTTGACTAGTTCAATAAGTAGGCTTTTAGACATACATTTAGTTGAAATTTAAAAAGAAAAAGTGTAAAATTGAAGTTAATTAACGGTATTTGAAAGTTGAACTTAATTAATGATATTTGAAAGTTAGAAATTACATTTGACTATACATTTCACTTTGAAAAAAAAGTAAAAAATTTCATATCATAAGGGGGAGAAAATGTTGGTGAAAACTTAATTGTTCAAATTTTAAAAACTAAAAACATTTTACAATGAGTAGATTGCCTGCCATAACTTTAGGTATGTCGTTTCTGGTTGATTTTTTTTTTTTGAGTTATTATTTGATAAATAAATTATATTTGGTCAGTTTAAAAAAAAATATTTTTTAGTGTCAAACTACCCAACAAAAAAAGCCCATCAAAACCTTTTCTACAATAATTACATCAGTAAGAGACCCGATGTAAAGCGACGTGAGCTTGAGTCACGTGCAATATTATATTTATTTTTTTGTAGAAAAAATTATACAAAGGAGGGAGGTCGAGGTCGGGGCGAGCGAAGGGTTCCAAACTAATTTTGAAAATTATAATTAGAAATTGCATATATTAGTATTCATAAACTTTAAATTAAAGAGATGTGAATAATAAAATAAAAATTTAAATTTTTTAAAAATTTAAGAGTAAACAATCATGTCTAATTCAACCTTTAACCCCATTTTACAAACTTTAACTTAGTTTGCACCCACATAATTTTTCCGCCAAACAATCATGTCTAATTCAACCTTATTCTTATCTGATTATCAAACTTGCAAATGTTACATTTCTACATCATTACAGTGAAGCAACTCTGTGCAGATAAATACATACTATTCACAAGAACCATAATACACTAAATGTAAACTAGGACAATCGTATGAAACTGTCACATTTGACACAATATACAGCAGAATTGCAGGAAGCTGGGTAATAACTTTCTCATCCATCATTTCCAGAACAACATAGTTCACAGCAAGTGAAGCAACCTAAGCATGCCAAGGAACCCAGGAACTGTGTCAGCACGATTGCACACTGATCGTTCATTTTCGAACACATTCGTATACAGCACATACAGCAGCATATCTCACACATCTTTCCGCAGCAATTAGATGCTGCCTTCGCTAGAATCTCTGCTGTTTCAGGCTTTGACTCTGTCAATCCAGGAGGAATATTTTCAACTGTAGCACTGTAGTTACCAAAACCAGCCCCAAGATTCTGTAACAATATCTTTTTCTGTAATTTAGGCTCTTCAATCTTCTTGGGAGCAGTGGAAACCTGCTTCATGAAGCTTTGGTTAGAGAAAAACTACAATTGGGTGCTAATCTTGCAAATCACATTACAGTATTTATGCCTATTGCGTCAACTTCATTGTTTTACTGCATATGGCACCAACTCAAGTCGATAACAGTAAAGAGAGATTAAATGTACCAAATAAAATTAGAAAACAGCTATTTGGACCTGTTTTTCAAGTACACTCTGCTTACAATTGACTACTCAGAACTGCTAAATCTCATATCTTTTTCATCAGTAAGCTCCTTACCTTCCGCTTGGAGGTTGATTCAGTAACTACTTTGCCTCTATCGGTCTCTACCAATATCATGCGTGTATACTCAGAAATGACGCCATTCTGTATACTTGTTTGTGCTATCTGCAAGTAGGAGGATGGTAAAAACTCTTTTTTTTTTTTTAAGAAAACAATCAAGTCAAGAATACACAGACATAAAAATAGCAGATGATAACAATCTATTCAGGCGTTCCAACACAATATAAGAGGTGGTAGCAACCTTCAGTTCAAGATCCTTATTTTCAGTCAACCAGGCCTGAGCAGTTAGTAGTTCAATCTGTTGCTTTGCTAACACCTGCACATTAACATACAAAGCAATTGAATCAATCCAAACAATTGAATCAATGTATCCTCTTAAATCTAGTATTTTCACTTCTACTAAGGGATAAGAGTAATTCAGTAGGCAGCAGAAAAGCCAGAAAAAATTCCCAGAGCCAAATTAAGGAAATATATAGTTGAACTGTTAAAACTGCTAAAGGCCTGTCAAAAAAGGCATTGATGTATATGTATAGTCAAGCGAAAAACTCAGCACAAGCCATGGTAGTAGTTGAAGCTCTAAAATCTCACATGAATACTAACACTCAAGACCACGATCACCTTCACCAAGTCTTCCACAGCCTTCAACAAACATGGCAAAGGTTCATGAATGCCCCCCAGGTATATAAGGCCAAGTACAGCTACTAAATAACATTTAGATGATTCTTTCATTGTACTTGCTCTTCTTGGGAGGAAATATGCAGATTCAAGAGGTAAAAGTTACCCTTTTTGTGATTCACTTTATATCTAAGACAGTTATTTACCTTATCAAGAGGTATGTCCTTTGCCTGTATAGCTTTCAGATCCAAGGAGAAACTACTCAAGTCTGCAAGGACTCCTTTAGCCTTAAATGTCTCGGGGAATACTCCTCGATATCTGCCTGACAACACTAATGGACCTTTGGATGAAAGGTCTGGAACTGGAGTAGGAAACACCTGTTGAAAATTCATCCTTAGGAGGCATGAATTCATGTAGGAAACAGCACGAAACTTCGATAACATAAAATGATAAAGCATGCAGATCATACTAAAGTTATATCCACATTATATGTAGGGAATGTATCCAATTCTTCAAAATGATGTAGGATTCATTAGATATATTATTGGTTAAATGTTAGCAGCAATAATTGTGATCCATCCAAGAACTACCAATAAAAGAACAAATATCCTCACATGCACACCTCAAATTCTTCAAGACCATCAAGGTTCTCAAAGGCAATATTCGCAAGAATGACAGATGATGCCCTGGAGAACAGCTGTTCCATATGAACTTCAATAGAATCTGCACAAGACCACCAAATATAACGACAAAGGCAACTAAAATCAACAACTGCATACAATTAGTCACCAGAAATGCAGGAAACCTATGTAACATTATATCAAGTTGAGTATGTCCAGATCAAAAAGTAATTTATCGTGAAGCAAATCAAATTATTTTAATCCTTGAAATGAAAAATAATAATTACAATTCCATCCTTCAATCTTGTGGTAAAAGCTGCAGAACCACTAAACTTACCAACATCATAAGCAGCATTATAGTGGCCACGACTCATCGCAGCAAGCATGCGAAGAAAGTAATGGTTGCAGAATAATCCTGAAATTAGTCATGTGAGGATTTGTTATAAAGAGCATAAATCTACTGCAAAGGACAAATGATTCAATTTAGATCCCTAGAATCTAGGTGAAAAATAAGGTGTGAACTCCCCAAATCTAAGTCGATCATGATTTAGGTGTCTAATGGGATGCATTGGTGAAATTTGTGGTTACATCCTCAAACATTCACACAACCTACAAAACCAAGCTCTTATCAAGCTTGGACACGCATACACAGAAAAGAAAATGAAATGAAAAATATCATTACGTAGATTAGTAAGATTTTTGAGAAAATATTAATCAGGTTAAAATTGGAGTTTAATGCATCTCCTCTACCAAAAATAGGAATGTGGGGAAGCTTTGGAGGTGGCAATGCTTCTTCCGGATACATACCTATGCCAAATGTGTAAAGCCGTGGACATATCATTTGGTTTTGCATCAGATGACTCTTCAGAACATCACAGATGTGTCTTTCATCTTCAACAGCTCCATCAGTAACCAGGAAAATAATAGGAATGTGTTGCTGGGTATAGGAAAACATCTCCATGGCCTGATAAAGGTAAAAGTGTTATCTCAGATTTGTCAGAAAGTACAAATATGATAAAGTTCTATGAATTCAATAGAACTTCAATATCATGGACTCACTTTCTAGGAATAGTAAGCAATGAAGATGAATGTCTGTTGTTGTCAATACTCCTTGATAGAGATTGATCACATGTTTTTTTTTCCATTTATATACTTATGAAAAAGGCAAAAGGATATTAGTTTCTAATTTCCAAATGCTCAAGAAATGATGATGATATCACACATCGTATTGGGGCAGCATGAATGAAATGGAGGCTTGCCTCTAGAGTATTATGTGATTAAAAGGCACCACCTAAACTTAAAGGTAAGTTTTATAGAGTGGTGGTTAGACCATCTTTGCAATATAGGGTGGAGTGCTAGCCAGTCAAAAACTCACATGTTCAAAAGATGCAGGTTGCGGAGATAAGGATGTTGAGATGAATGTGTGGACATGTAAGGGGTGATAAGATTAGGAATGAGATCATTTGGGAGAAGTTAGGAGTGGCCTATATGGCAGACAAGATGAGAGAAGCGAGACTGCGATGGTTTGGGCATGTGTAAAGGAGTGCAGACGCTCCTATAAGGAGGTGCGAGAGGCTGGATTTAGGGGTTTCGCGGATGCATAGAGGTAGATCGAAAAAGTATTGGGGAGAGGTGATTAGACAGGATATGCCGCAGCTTCATATCACCGAGGACATGACCTTAGATAGAAATGATTGAAGGTCGCATATTAGGGTAGAAGGTTAGTTGGCAAGTAGAGGTAGGTTGATGTCTTTCCTTGTGATGTAGCAGGTTAGTAGGATTAGTCACGTCTTTATATATATGTGTTGTTATTTTCCATCATTTATTTTGTTACTAGTTTTGTATTTATAACATTATCAATTGCTTTCCACTGTAGTCATTTTTCCATGTCTAGTATTTTCTGCATTTGGGGCTGATATATTTGAGTTGAGGGCCTTTCTCTATCTCTATAAGGTAGTTGGTAAGGTTTGCGTACATTTTACCCTCACTAGACCCCACTTGTGAGATTTTACGGGTATGTTGTTGTAAACCAGTGTCACTAAATAGCATCTCACACATTGAGAGGGGATGATCGACTGTGAATATCTAAAAATAGTGGCCCAAAACTTCTTGACGATCACAGGTTGTACTCAATCAGACAAGAAATATTAGCTGACACCCAAAATGTTTTTGTCGATCATATATTGCACTCCTACCTAGCCTAGTGTCTAGCTAGATGCAGTCACAGAAGATGTACATGAAGCAACTTAAGCAACCACGCAAACCAACAAATGCACCCTTGAATCATTGTATATAACCAGTTGATATAAATATTATATCACAGACCCAATGTCATGGAAAACAATAAGTATTTCAGTTGCATGTCACTGTTTATAGCAACTGTTATTGATGCAAAAGAAGAATTAACCTAGTGGGGTTCTGCTCATATGGAAGCAATTCATACAAATAATGAGCACACCACTGCTATATTTTATTTCACTCTTCATGTTTTTCACAAAAACTAGAAGTTTGATACTACCTCAATATCTGACTCAATATATGAGAACGATTAACATACAAAAAGTATAGCTTGCAACTAACTAAAATAGATGAAAAAGAACAATATAACCTGATAAAGTTATCTAAAAAAACGGTATGACCTGAGTCAATGGATTCAAAATATTTGTGCCACCACCAGCAATAAAATTTGATTCAATCCACTGAGTTGCGTTTTCAATAGCCGTCTTGGTTGCCAACTCGAGTGATGATGAAAAAAGATACTTTTCGCTGTTGAAAGCTATTATATTAAACAAATCTTGTGCATCAAGCTTTGACAAGGCCATACAAAGCGCTTCTTTGGTATCCTCAATTGGTTTTCCCTTCATGCTCCCACTTATATCAACAACAAATACCACTTCCTTTCGGAAGACCTGTCAGAAATTTCAAGTGACAATGACAAAAAAAAATTCCTTAATAAGTACAAGAAGAGCATTGTCACTTCATATATATAATAGCCCTTATTAAGCAATACGAGGGACTTAGAAAACAGATAATTAAAAAACAAGTCAAAACATTCTGCAAGTACAAGATTACCTACTTCCTGTTACATGTTATCGATTGATCATTCCTTCACAGATAATATAAAAACTCGAAAACATATGGACATAATAAATGGTGTTGCTCCTGTATCTTATTTTTCCCCACCTTTGAAAAGTAAATGCTAACAAGTAATCTTATAGGAGAATCAGGTGAGTTGGGCATGAATATGCATGATCACATCTACATGTTATTGGTTGATCATTCCTTCACAGATTATATATAAATCAGATAATATGGAAATAAGAAATGTTATTGCCGTGGTACATATTTTTCCACCTTCCAAAAGAGAATGCTAATAAAGTAATCTTCTAGACAACCGAGGTACGTTAGGCATGAATATGCATGATCATGTACAGATAACTGCTAATACTCCATCCATCCCATTTTATGTGGCACTCTTTCCTTTTTAGTCCGTCCCAAAAAAAATGTCACCTTACTAGAATTAGAAACAATTTAATTTTGAAATTCCCTTTTTACCCTTAATAAAATAATTTTCAACTACACAAATATCTATGGATGATTTTAAACCAGAAATTTCAAAAGTAATGGTGCCACATAAAATGGGACAGAGAGTACTTTTTTAGCTGAACCTCACAATCAACCTATCGTTTAGCAAGTCCATTACATCTTTTGACATAGAAGAGAAACTAGCAATCTGGCATGAGGATGGAACATCAACGTGACTTGATAGATGCTGAATGTAGAAGAATAACTAGCAGATTACCATTGGTCTCCTTTAAAATTTTCATAAAAATAAACTTTTGGAGAACAAATTTTAAAAGCAAAGGATAACGTAAGAAAAAGATAAAGAGTACCAACCATCCTACACTGCTCATCTCCCGGAAAAAGAGAGCAGCAAAATATCTCTCTCTGGTCGCTGTCAACTGGTGGAGGTGATTGCAAAAGTACACTGCCATAGGTATGATTTGAGGACACCTGAAAACATAGTGGTGATGGTTGAATGAGTTTCTCACAGCCCAAATTAACAGATTTATAGAAACTGTCACTTTAATGTGCTGGAGCTAAAAAATAGCAAGATAGTTACCCTAGTGACTAATAGTTTGACCTTCCTTTCCAGGAAGTTATAACTATGCTTTATAGTATATGATCAACATAAATTCATGTAAGACCTACCGTGTAAGAAAAAACAAAGTTACCACTTGACCAATTTACGACTTCAGATTCATAAAAGAAGCCCAACTTTCCTGCCTGACGCTGTCGCTCCTAACCACAAAACAAATATAACCTGATGTCACAATTGTTCATCTTCCACAAAACTATAAATCAGTGGAATATATAACAGGGCCAAACCTTCAGAAGGTGACTAGTTCTCTTGCAAATAACTTCTGTTCCAGGACCAGAGTTAACATTAAGCTGTATCTTTTCTTTTTTAGATATTTTTTTTCCAGCTGGAGTGACAAAATCCGGGAAACTAAAGGGTACGTCCAAGGTTAGCTGGCCAGTGCAATATAATAACTTTTGAGACCATCTTATTGTGACAGAGATGTTGGTTCCGCCATCCACCTAAAGAGGTAAGTACATCATTAAAATGAATAATAGTGAGGAAGAGAGTGGGTTATATAGGACACTGATAAATTTACCTGGGGTATTGTGAGAGTAAAAATGTGGGGCTTCAGAAAGCATCCATCTTCAATTTTTCCCACCTTGTCTGTTTCGCTTTCATCATCCAAGGTAACTATTTTAGTGCTGTAATATTTTCTGGGTAGCTCAACCTCGACACCTAGAATTGAACCCTGTTAGCCAAATAATTCATCACTTGAGAACAAACAATCAGCAATGTTTCACCGTTGTGAAACAAAAAACATGAGGCAAGGAGGATTCAGAATCTAACATAAGCAGAAAATATTTACTTTTTGATAACGAATAAGAAGCAAAAGTTTAATGAGACAACAGTTGAGATCGATGTCGTGCTGACAACATATTTAATGAGACACAGTTGATCAGATATTTGTCATGCAGTCAACTCCCATAACATGAAAGCACAAATCAATCATCAACAACTCTCCTTTCCCAAATTAGTTAGGTCAGCTATATGAATCCTCTATGTCCATTCTGCTCTACTCATGTCCATTTCACTCCAATAAAATAACCTGACTTTTAAGACAAATTAGAGGCTCTCAAATACTAGAAGAGAATCTCACGCTTATTCTTATACAAATGCACAATTTCTACCTGTCAAACACCAGGCCTAATGTAAATGTTAGAAAATAGCTAAGCCTTAATTTCAACTAGTTTGTGTCGCCTATTTGCTTCACATCATAAAAGCATCAAACAGACAAAATTATGTTCGTTTCTTCTCACAACAGAAAAATGAAAAGGAAGAAACACCATCATTCTTTGCAACTATTAATACAGAGAACCAGAATGGGGAACATACCTATCAGCTAGACATGCTCTACCTCACAACTAGACATGCTACATTGCCTCCAAATTCAGAAGCTAGCGAGGAGATTATATTACAAACTTAACAAAAATCCAAATGTTTTCTTAATTTTTTTTTTAGTAAAAATAAAAGAACTGTGTTATCAGGATCATCAACTGTTGGAAAAAAACGATAATTTTTCCCTTCCCCCAGGTTTAGATTCAAGTAGAAAAATAACAGAGATATTTAAAGAGAATAACGACACAAAGAT
>JBCEWC010004807.1:0-26380 GCA_038996855.1 Solanum aculeatissimum
CAACCCTGTCGGGCCACTTGGGCATCTTTCCTGGGAGCCCCGGGCAGCGCGAAGGAACAGTGGGCTAACATCGAAGAAAAACTAAATAAATTGTATATTTCCTGTTCTTTGGCCCATAAAATTTTAGTAGGCCATATCCAACCCCGTCGGGCCACCTTGGCCTCTTTCCTGAATTGTTACAGACCACTCGGTATAACTTTTTGGAAATGAGTGGCCCCGAGACCTGGGTAGCGACAAGAACCGTGGACTAACACCCATGAAAAACTACTAAAATCGTCTGTTTCTGATTTTTTGGCCCATAAAATCCTACCAGGCCGTCTTCAACCCCGCCGTGACACTGGAACTCTTGCCTGACTCATTACGAATCTCTTTGTATAATAATTTGGGAAAGTTGGCCCCGTGCCCCATGCAGCGCCAGGAACCGTGGGCTAACACTCACGAAAAATTTCCCAAATCGTCTATTTTCTATTCCTTGACCCATAAAAACTTACCAGACTATCTCCAACCCCTTTGGGCCACCTGAGCCTCTTTCTTGGATCATTATGGACCCCTCGGTATAAGAGTTTGTGAAAGTTGGCCCCGAGCAGCGGGCAACGCTAGGAACCGTGGGCTAACACCTATGAAAAACTACACAAATCATCTATTTCATGTTCCTTGACCCATAAAATCCTACCAGGCCATCTCCAATCACGCCAAGCCACCTGGGCCTCTTGCCTGGCTTGATACGGACCCCTCGGTAATTTGTTTCGAGAAAGTTATCACTGAGCCCTGGGCAGCGTTAGAAACCGTGGGCTAACACCAACGAAAAACTGTTGAAATCACCTGTTTCCTTTTCCTTGGCCCATAAATTCCTACCAATACATATCCAATCCCACCGGGACACTTGGGCCTCGTTACGGACTCCTTGGTATAATATTTCCGGAAAGTTGGCCGCAAACCCTGGGCAGCGCCAAGAACCGTGGGCTAACACCCACGAAAAATTGCCCATATCGCCTGTTTCTAGTTTCTTGGCCCATAAAATCCTATTAGGTCATCTCCAACCCCACTGGGCCACCTGGTCCTCTTGTTTGGCTCTTTACGGATCCCTTGGTATAAAGTTTCAAAAAAGTTAGCCCTGAGCCCTGGGAAATGCTCAGAACCGTGCGCTAATACTCACAAAAAACTGTCAAAATTATTTGTTTATTGTTCATTGGCCATAAAATTCTACTAGGTCATCTCCAACCCTACTGGGCCACCTAGAATTTGTGCCCAGCGCATTACGGACCTCTCAGTATAATTTTTCAGAAAAGTTAGCCCCGGGCATCTCCATGAATCGTGGGCTAACACTCACGAAAAACTGCATAAATCGCTTATTTCTTGTTCCTTGGCCCATAAAATCCTACTAAGTCATCTCCAAGCCCACCGGGACACCTGGGCCTCTTGCCTGGCTCATTACGGACCCCTCCATGTAAATTTTGGGAAAGTTGGCCCCGAGCCCTGGGCAGCGCCAGGAACGTTGGGCTAATACCTAAGAAAAACTATTGAAATCGCCTGTTTCCTTTTCCTTGGCCTATAAAATCCTATCAGGCTATCTCCAACCCGGTCGGGTCACCTGGCCTTTTCTTGGCTTGTTATGGACCCATCGGTATAATATTTTAAGAGAATTAGCCCCAAGCCCCGGGCAGCGCCAGGAATCGTGGGCTAACACACACGAAAAACTGCCCAACTCTACTGTTTCTTATTCCTTGGACCATAAAATTCTACCAGGCCATCTCCAACCCTGCCGGGCAACCTGAGCCTCTACTCTGGCTTGTTATGGACCCCTCGGTATAATTTTTTGGGAAAATTAGCCCCGAGCCCCAAGTAGAGTAGGAACCGTGGGCTAACACCCATAAAAATTTACACAAATTGCTTGTTTCCTGTTCCTTGGCTTATAAAATTCTATAGGTCATCTCCAACCCCATCGGGCGACCTAGGACTCTTGCCTAGCTCGTTACAGATCCATCGATATAATATTTTGGGAAAGTTAGCCTCGAGCCCCGGTCAGTGCCAGGAACCGTAGGCTAACCCCCATGAAGATTTTCCCAAATCGTTTGTTTCCTGTTCTTTTGCCCATAAAATCTTACTAGGACATCTCCAACCCAACCGAGTGACCTAGGCCTCTTTCCTTGATCATTACGAACCCCTCAGTATAATATTTTGGGAAAGTTGGCCCCGAGACCTAGGCAACTCTAGGAACCGTGGGCTAACACCTGCGAAAAACTTCTGAAATTCCTTGCCCCATAAAATCCTACCAGACAATATCCTACCACGTCGGGACACTTGGGCCTCTCCCCTAGCTCGTTATGGACCCCTTAGTATAGTATTTTGGGAAAGTTGGCCCTGAGCCTAGTGCAGCGCCAGGAACCGTGAGTTAATACTTAGGAAAAACTGTTGAAATCAACTATTGCCTGTTTCTTTGCCCATAAAATCCTACCAGGCCATCTTCAACTTCGTCGGGCCACCTGAGCCTCTTTCCTGTCTCGTTAAGGACCCCTCGGTATATTTTTTCATGAAAGTTGGCCGCGGACAGCGCTAGAAACCGTGGGCTAACACTTACAAAAAATTACTGAAATTGTCTATTTCCTGTTCCTTGGCCCATAAAATCCTACCAGAACATATCCAACAACGCCAAGCTACCTGGGCCTCTTTTTTGGCTCGTTACAGACCCCTCGGTATAATCTTTTGGAAAAGTTAGCCTCGATCCCCCCGAGCAGCGCCAGGAACCATAGGCTAACACCCACGAAAAACTACCGAAATCGCTTATTTCTTATTTCTTAGCCCATAAAATCCTACCAGGCCATCTAAAACCTCACTGGGCCACCTGGGCCTCTTTCCTGACTCATTACGGACCCCTCGATATAATATTTTGGGAAAGTTGGACCCGAGTACCAAGGAGCGTCAGGAACCATGGGCTAACACCCACGAAAAACTGCCTAAATCGCCTATTTCCTGTTCCTTGGCCAATAAAATTCTACCAGGCCATCTCAAACCCCGTCGGGACATCTGGGCCTCTTGTCTAGATCGTTACGGATTCCTCAATATAATTTTTTTAGAAATTTGGTCCCGAGACCTGCGCAACGCCAGGAACCATGGGCTAACACCCATGAAAAACTGCTCAAATCATCAATTTCCTGTTACTTGGCCCATAAAATCTTATCAGGCCATTTCTAACCCCGTCGGGCCACCTGGACGTCTTCCTTAGCTAATTACGGACACCTTAGTATAATTTTATGGGAAAGTTGGCACCGAGCGCCAGGCAGTACCAGGAACCGTGGGCTAACACCCATGAAAAACTACCCAAATCGCCTGTTTCTTGTTCCTTGGCCCATAAAATCCTACCCGTCCATATCCAACCCCATCGAGCTACTTAGGCCTCTTGCCTGGCTCATTATGGACCCCTTGGTATAATTTTTTTAGAAAGTCGGTCCCGAGCAACGGGCAGAGCCAGGAACCGTGAGCTAACACTGACGAAAAACTTTCCAAATCGCCTATTTCATGTTTCTTGACCCATAAAATCCTATGAGGCTATCTCCAACCCCGCTGGGCCACCTAGGCCTCTTGCCTCTTCACGAACCCCTCGGTATAATATTTTGGGAAATTTGGCCTCGAGCCCCGGGCAACGCTAGTAACCGTTGGCTAACACCTATGAAAAACTGCCAAAATCGCATATTTCCTGTTTGTTAGACAATAAAATCCTATCAGACTATCTCCAACCCCATCAAGTCACCTGGGCCTCTTGCCTGGCTAGTTACGGACCCCTCGGTATAATTATTTAGGAAAGTTGGCACCAAGCCCCGGGGAGCGCCAAGAACCATGGGCTAACACCTACGAAAAACTGCCCCAATCATTTGTTTCCTATTCTTTGACCCATAAAATCCTACAAGGCCATCTCCTACCCCTATGGGCCACCTGGGCCTCTTGCCTGGCGCTTTACGAACCCCTCAGTATAATGTTTTGAGAAAGTTGACCTCGAGCCCCGAGCAGCGCCAGGAACCGTGGGCTAACACCCACGAAAAACTACCCAAATCGCCTGTTTCCTTGTTCTTTGGCCCATAAAATCCTACCAGGCCATCTCCAATCCCTCCGGACCATCTGGTCCTCTTGCCTGGCTCGTTATGGATCCCTCAGTATAATATTTTGGGAAATTTGGCCCCGAGACCCAGGCAACACTAGGAATCGTTTGTTAACACCTACGAAAAGTTGTCGAAATTTCATATTTCAGTTCCTTGGCCCATAAAATCCTATAAGGTCATCTCCAACCTCACCGAGCCACCTTTCACTCTTTCCTGGATTGTTATGGACCCCTCAGTATAATTTTTTGGGAAAGTTGGCCCCGAGCCCAAGGCAACGCCAGGAACCGTGGGCTAACACCAACGTAAAACTGCCTAAATCGTATGTTTCCTGTTCCTTGGACTATAAAATTCTATCAGGCCATCTCCAACCCCGTCGGACCACCTTGGACTCTTACCTGGCTTGTTACGGACCCCTCAGTATAAATTTTCAAGAAAGTTGGCCCCGATCTCCAGGCAACGCCAGGAATCTTGGGCTAACACCCATGAAAAACTACCGAAATTGGTTGTTTCCTGTTCCTTGGCCCATAAAATCCTACTAGGACATCGTCATCCCCGCTGGGCTACCTGGGCCTCTTGATAGGCTCGTTACGTACCCCTCGGTATAATTTTTAGAATTTTTATCAAATTACACACCTTATTTTATCATATTTTCAAATATTCCCTATCAATTCTAAAAATTTCCAAAATCTTTCTTTTTATATTTCTCTCTATCATCACCCGATTCATTCCTTTCCCATTACTACCTCTTTCTCAACAACCCTAAAATCACTCCTAAAATTATGCTCGCATTGCATCAGTTAATTCCTTTTTCTCTTCAGGTTTAATCGGTATTATCTCCCTCTCTTCTTCAATGTCAATTTTTAACAGAGATATGTTAACTTCATCTTCTTCACTCCAACTTCATAAGAATTCTTTTTCATTCAAGAAAATCGTTGTTTTTTTATCAGTTCATATTGTGATATATATGACTAATCCTTAGAGAAAGAAACAGTTATTCAAGATGGTGTTTATAGTCTTTTCACGAAAGCAGATCCAAACATATCCATGTTTAACTAGCCATGAAGAAAAAGGAAGAAGTCAAATCAAAGAAGGATGAAGCTACAAGTTCAAATCTCTCAATTTAAAAAGAAGTCACATATTTTATCACTGTTGTCAATTTATGAATCTAATGTATATTTTCTCAGAGCTACACAATAAATAGATTCATCATATCACACGAACCAATCAAACACCTTGCAGTGTATCACAGTACACGATACACCAACATTTTATTTGATTCATCATACATATGAATGATTAACATAATCTATATGAATCTAATGAATGATACAACATCTTTTCTTATGATTCACCAGTTTATTTTTCACTGCTATCAACTTATGAATCTAATGCATATTTTCTCAGAGCCACACAACAAATAGATTCATCATATCATATGAACCAATCAGACATCTTGCAGTGTATCACAGTACACAATACATTAGCATTTTTGTTTGATTCATCATACATATGAATGATTCATATATAGAATTTCTAGGTTTTTTGTCCCCTCGTCGATTTCCAATTCAGCTGCAATAGTGAATTTGAGATTCAAAAAGGAAATTATTTGCCCAATAACTACTCCATCATTCTTGTATCGCGAATAAACAACGTTGTTTCCCCAAATCCCAGCATGCCTCAACATAATTGTCATATTCGACATTTTCTGGCTCATTTTTTGTGTTTACAGTATCCTTCCTGTTCGTTACAGGTTGAACATCTGTAAATTTTTGAATTTTTGAAACGTATTGTTGCCTTATTGTTTGGGATTTTGTTAGGATCCATTTAGCAAAATTTTAGGGATTGGATTCTACTTTCCGTTTAAACTGTAACTGAAATTGATTATAATGAATCGTTATCTGTGAATCCGGTATAGTGCAATGTATCCGCATAATCATTATTTTAAGGGATTTTTGTAATTTTGCAAAGGATGGGGATATATTGAAATTAGTTACCTACACTATGAGATTAGTAAAAATTTTACATTATTTATACACTAGGGTTGGTGTGCCAGTGCTGAGCACGGACCCAATCTCACAGTATATATTAAGTTTATTGTAATTAATGAAATTTATGTTAAATTAAATAAAAGAGTTCTTTTTTATATATTGTATCAAATATCATGATTAATAATATTTTTTATGTGATTTTTAAATATATAAAATGCTACAAATAAGATAAATAAATTCAAAATGATGAATCATAATAAAATTACAAATTAATACTACTCAATTATTACAGCAATATTGGAATTTCATAATTTGTAATCAATCTTTTTGACCCCAACAAAGGCTGCAATACTGAAATATATCAAGTTTCAAAGGTCATTTTTATAATTAGATCAATCTAATTTATTCTCAATGCAGGAGGTATAAATATGTGAGGCAATAACTTAAAGTTGAATACCTAAATTATCCTTGTAGCAACTAGTTAAGATTGAGGATAGATGTGGTACTTCTTAAAGATAAGTGGTTTTTTTGGAAATTTAAAATAAAGTATAATTTAAAATTTTCTTTATGTGTTGAATTCATTAGAAAGGAGAGTAACTATGTTTTTGACTTTACAATTTTTGTAGTTCCAACTCTCCTTTTCTAAATAGAGAGTAAATCTAATCTAATTAAAAAGGCTAAAATAATTAAAAACAGATAAGATTATATTTATAATGGTCAACAAAAATAAAATCACATTTGACTATGAAACAAACTGTAATCTTCTTATTAATAAATAAAAAAATTCATATGCTTATAATCAAAATTTGCTATAAATAATCCCCTCACCAATTAGTGTTCCATCACTCCACTATCAAGAGAAAAATGACTTTGAAATTGTTTTTTATGACTCTTTTGATGGTAGCAATTGCTTCTACCATGTGTGTTGCAGCAAATGATGATGAAAAGCTAGAGCAAGATGGTAAATGGCATCCCATGGATCTAGAGGATCCTAGAGTGGTGGAAATTGCAAAATTTGCGATAAAGGAGGCAAACAAGAAATTTAAAGGTGTAGAAGTATTTAAGTATGTCAAAGTGTTGACAGCATCCTATATTGTATTTCCTGGTTTTTATATCTTTTATGATTTTCTTATCAAGGCCACAGGAACAAAATCTGGCACAAAAGATTATATGACATTTGTTACAGAAGATGGTAAGGGAAAACATAAAGGTGAAAGAAGGCTATTTAGCTTCAATCCAACAAGTGTATGACCATTTAAAAATTTATCTAATTCAATAAACATTTCATTTTTATGTTATCAACTCTTTTATCTATATTATTTATGCTTTTTCATCATATACATAAAATCATTTAAATTTATTCTTACAAGGTACGCATAAAATTTGTGTATTTTTAGATCTTATTTGTAAAATCGTACTAGATATGTTGCCATTGTTATGTATGTAAATCGTCTGGAAAAAAAATATATGGATGGAGATGGATGGACAAAATGGCTATATCTAGGTCATTTGTGTATCGGTAGTGTTACACCCTAGAAATTATCAAAATACTTCTACATAAAAGATTGCTCGTATAACGTATTTTTTCAATTTTTTTGCAAATTCGAGGCCAGAATATCGATCAGGGCAAAGAATTGTGTGGGAAAGTGGTCTCGATTGCATTTTAAGCTAATCGGATCAAAAGATAATTTTTTTTAGAGCAAAATTGCAAAACCAGAAGGGTACGCGACAGATTTGCAAATCTGCTCCAAGATAGTTCATTTTTGAGTTTGTTCATAAAACGCACTGAATAAGTGTGATTTACATAAAATACATATAAAACGCATTTGAAAATGTGATTTATGTGTTATTTTATAGAAAAATAATTTTTGAATACATTTTAAGTTTTTCATCAAAAAATGAACTGAAATGGAACAAGTCCGCTTCACAGACTTGCTCCATCACGATACTTGACATTTACTTTTAAAAAAGAAACGGCATTCTAGTCCTTTCTCACCCATCCTAGACTAAAACTCCATCGTTTTGAGGTCATTTATGCCTTAAAATCGGTAACCTACGCACATTCTCCTTCACTTTTCACGTACATCATTCAAAGAAAAGAAATTAGGGAGAAAAGGAAAGAACTAGGGCTTGAGAAACCTCTCAAATTCTTCAAGAAAGTTTGTGTCAAGGTATGTAAGGACACCTAAAATCCTATTTTCATGTCTAATCTATATTTTGAGTTTGTTCATAAAACGCACTGAACAAGTGCAATTTACAGAAAATACACATAAAACGCGTTTGACAAATGCGATTTATGTGTTATTTCATAGAAAAACAGTTTCTGAACGCGTTTTAAGTTTTCCTTCCGTCAAAAAATGAATTGAGATGGAATAAGTCCGCGTCGCGGACTTTCTCCATCATGATACTTGACATTTACTTTTAAAAAGTAAGAACATTCTAGTCCTTTCCCACCCATCCTAGACTAAAACCCAATTGCTTTGAGGTTGTTTACGCGCTAAAATTTGTAACCTACACTCATTCTCCTTGGCTTTTTTCACGTACATCATTTGAAGAAAAGAAATTATGGATAACAGGTAGGAGCTAAGGCTTGAGAAACCTCCCAAATTCTTTAAGAAAATTTGCGCCCAGGTATGTAAGGCCACCTAAAATCCTATTTCATGTCTAATTTATATTTCTTATCAAGAATTCTAGTCAAAAGTCAAGTGAATCTGCTTCCTATGATCTTATAGAGAAATTGTATAACCTTATTGTGAATCTTTTATGTCAAGAACTTCATTGTTAGGTACATCTCTACATATTCCTAAATTATTACTATATTCACAAGAATTCCTGATGAGTTCTTAGAACCATTCCGTTATTGTGCTTTAATTGCATTGAAAAGTTATTCAGTCCAAAATATGAGTTAGTTTCAGGAAGTACCGCAACATGAGTTATACAAGTAGCCTACTTACTGTACTATCTTTTGAGCATATCATATCAATTTGGAAAGAACAGTCTAGTCGGTTAAGGTATTTTGCATTACTATTCATCATGTATAAATTTCAGTGCTTGAGGGAACTTGATAGTTCCAAATGCATTATTTTATCAGTAAACAATATGACTATTTTTTTTTTTAAAGAAAATATGACTAAGTGTTCGAGCACTTGGTAATATGCCTATTATCTAAAGAATGTACTTTGGAATAAATAATTCAATTTAACATTTCATTTTATGTTGCCTACTCGTTATCTATATTAATAATTATGCGTAGTTGATTTTTCTTTTTCATTTTATACATAAATTATATTAAAAGTATGTATCGTCTTGTTCAACTTTAAAATGAAACGAAAACTATCCAAATTGCAATATTTTAAGAGTTTAATATTTGTGTCAACACTCATTTGCCAATTTAATTCTTTTGATATTGCTCAAGACTCTAATTATTTCCCTCATCAATTAGTATTATCAACTCCTTTCTGAAAAGAAAAATAATTTTTTAACACACATAAAAAATGAAGAAAATCATTTAATTCCTATTACATGGTCCCTAAAATGCTCCTAAACGTTATAAAAGTCACCCGGAGCCTTCTAGAATCATTCACGACTTTGTTATAGATGGTTCGGAAAAGTTTTTCTGGAAAATTTTTACCCGGAGCCAACTGAAATTATTCACGGCCTCATTAGGGTAAAATTTTCCCGAAAAAATCGACCGAGACTTTTGGCACCTAAATATTTGAGGGCCAATACATACATAAAATTGAGAAAATCGCCTAATTCTTGTTATATGACTCTTAAAATGCTCCTAAACACTGTAAAAATCACCCAGAGACTATTGGAATTATTCACAACCTCCAGATGGTTCCATGAAGTTTTTCCGTAAAAATCAATTTGAACCCTAGCACCTAAAAGATCTGTGAGCTAACACACACAAAAAAGAAAAAAGCACACATAATTCTTGTTGTGTGGCCCCTAAAATACTCCTAAATGCCGTAAAAATCACTCGGTGTCTACTGGAATCATTCACTGCCTCGTTACAAACAGTTTTGTTAAGCTTTTCCCAAAAAATGAATGTAGAACCCCGACACTTAAAAAATTTGTGGGCTAACACACATGAAAAACAGAGAAAATTGTCAAAGTCCTATTGCGTGGTCCCTAGAATATTCCTAAACGCCGTAAAAATCACCCGTAGCCTACTAAAATTACTTACGGCCTCATATTGGACAGTTCCGTAAAGTTTTTCCAGAAAAATCGACCCAAACTCTTGACACCTAAAAAATTAATGGACTAACACAAGAAAAATAATAATAATAACAAAATAAGAATATATTCACATTAATTAACTAACAATATCTCTTTAATAAGTTAAGAATCTTTTTATACCTCTTAATTAATGCAACTAATTTTTCATTTACTTGTAATAAAAAAAGCTTTCAAAATTTCCTATAAATAATTCCCTGATAAATTATTGTTAGGCACTCCATTATCAAATTTTTCTTAAAAGTAGAATGGCTTTTAAATTAAATTATCTTCTTGTTGTGATTCTTTCGATGATAGCAATTGCTTCCATACTCTGCCTTGCAACAAACGATTGGCAGATCCAAAAGATGATAGAGTGGTGGACATTGCAGAATTTGCGGTAAATGCGGAAAACGCCAAATCAGAAGGCAGAACTTACAAACTTGTGAGTGTTTTGAATGGAAAATTTCAAGTCGCTGAAAATGGCATCACTTATCAACTAGTTATTGTCACTGTGGAAGATGATGTCACAGAAAATTATACAGTGATTGTGTTTGATAATCCCAAAGACAATGTTAGAAAGCTCATTTCCTTTGATTAAAAGTATGTATCGTCTTGTTCCATGAAAATTATCTAAATTGCATTAGTAAAATTAATTTGAATTTTTGTCAAAACTCATTTGCCAATTTAATTCTTTTGATTTTGCTCAAAACAACAAAAATAAGGATGAAATTGTTAATGAAGATATTGAATTATGTTCAAGTATCTTTTAAGATGTAATTTTAAAAATAGTTAAGATTATCACAATATCATTCTTTATTTTTTTAGAATTATTATTTTAAAACAATATTTGTGCATAAACTCAAGGTAAGAAGATTTTCTTTTTCTTTTTTTTCTCCATGTAGTCTTGATGGCTTTTGAATTTATGTGATAATATCATATCTAATGAAATTGAAAATATTTATTAGCATTGTAGCAAATCTTCCTTAATTAGTAAGACTCCAATTATTTCCAAATCACATTTATTATTTAAGATAATAATGACATCACTTATCGACTAGCTATTGTGACTACTGAATTCGAAACCATAGATGAATATTATTTTAGCAGTTCTCAAAAATTCTATGGACAATATTAAATATTTCATTTTCTTCGATTTATATCTTTCTTAAAATTTTAGATGTATTCATACATTTAGAAGTATCATTATTTAAATAATATATTTTTCAATAAACAACTCAAATTCAGCTCTTCATTTTATGTTAATGAACATATTAACTAATGAGTTATTGGAAATTGTTTATTACTTTAATGAAGATATTTAATTATTTCCTATATCTTTAAAAATCCAAGTTAAGAAGAGCTGAGAAAATAGCCCTAGTGGCTTTTTATGATTAAAAAAAATGATAATGTTAATTTGTATTTATGTGATAATGTAAACTGAAATGAAATAGAAAAATATTGTAGCAAATCTCACTTAAATAATAAAATTGAAATTACATGATTTGTTATTTGGAAACAGTTTCTTTTTTCCTTTGCCAATGACTATTTAGGAAAATAATTTATAGCCTAATTAACCAAATTAGCTTCAAACTTTTCTATAAATATTATCCTCAGCAATTAGAGTTAAGCATTCCAATACCAAATTCTTCTTAAAAGAAAAATGGCTTTTCAATTCATTTCTTCTCTTTTGATGATAGCAGTTATTTTCACCTTGTGCAATGTTTCTGCAGCAGATGATGATCAAAATTTGTTCAAACATGTAACGAACACTCTAGCTTCTATAAAAGATGTAAACGATCCCAAAGTGGTGGAGATCGCAAAATTTGCAGTAAGTGAGAAAAATAAAGAATTACAACAAGTTCCATTGGAATTTCAGAGTGTGACAGATGGAACCTTTAAAGTTGATAAGAATGGCATCACTTATGACCTAACAATTCTCTTCACAGAATTTGAAGATGAAGCAGATGTAGCTGAAGCTATTGTTTTCGAAAATACTAAGGATAATGTTAAACAACTCATTTATTTTGATTAATATTTTGCTTAAAAATCCAACTATATGAGGATTTATATGTATCTATATCAAAAATCCAATTTAACTAACATTTCATTTTGTGTTACTTACTCTTTTTTTTTATATATTAATTATGCGTAGTTTTTTGTTTTTTTCATGATATAAATCATTTTAGAATATGTATGTTGGACACTTTATCTTGTTCAACTTCAAATGTTTTGGTTGAATAATTTATGAATAATCAAAAGGATGATAATGAAAAATAATTTTTAATTTGTATTTTAAAATATTTGATAAATCTTAATGATTCGATTAATTAGTGCAATTTGATTATTATTATTTTTTATGATATTCATAAATCATCTTCAAGATATGTGTTGTTACCACTAATTTGAAACCATAAATGAATAATAAAAAAATAAAAAAATCACAATATCATTCTTTTTATCTTTTTATTTAGATTTTTTATTTATTATTTAACAAACTTCTGGTGAATAATAAATATTTATTACCATTGCAACAAATCTTCCTAAATTAGTAAGATCTTAATTACTTCCAAATCACATACTACCTCCGTCTCATATGGGCATCTTTCTATAAATATTTATTTCATATTATATGGACACTTATTAAGTTAAGATAGAATTAATTACTTTTTTCTCATTTTACCTCACCATTAATTAGTATATTAATGATTTTTTCTAACTTAATTTAATGTACATTGATATATATAAAAGGTAAAATAGTAAAATCTATTAGTGTATTAATAATTTTTTAATAACTGTGTAAAATAAAAAGTGTCCATATAATGTGGGACGAAGGTAAAAAATTACTTTTATGCTTTGACTATTTAGTTTGAATAATTTATTATCAACCATATATAGAAAGCATACTATAATTATCCTTAAAGTAATTATTTTACCTAATTCTTCTAACCAAATTAGCTATAAATAAAATCCCCACCAATTATTCTTCTTTAAAAACAAAATGGCTTTTAAATTCAATTCTCTTTTCTTAGTAACTCTTTCGATGGCAGTATTTGCTTCCATCTTTTGTCACGTTTTTGCTGTAACGGATGATCAAAAGTTACTGAATTCATTCGAACATGTATTGAATACTCTAGATTTGTCTCTATCAAATGGTTATTGGCAACCCATAAAAGATTCAAACGATCCTAAAGTGGTGGACATCGCAAAATTTGCAGTAAATAGTGAAAATATCCGATCAATGGATGTTCAATTGCGACTTGAGTGCGTGTTGGATGGGAGATTTCAAGTTGATAATCATGGCATCACTTATATATTGAAAATTCTCGCAATAGATTTCGATGAGGAAAATAAATATAAAACGGTTATTTTCGAAAATGCTAAGGACAATGTTAGAAAATTTATTTCCTTCTCCCAAATTATTTAAAGAATATAATTTCGAATAAACAACTCAAAGTTAGCATTATATTTTTATGTTACTGTTTTGTCTATTTTAATTATGCGTAATTGTATGTATGGACATTTTTTCTTGTTCAACATCGAAACAATGCAAAGTTGGTTATGTGTTTAGATGAATTATAATTTGGTAGTATGATTTTCGATCAATTTTTCTGCGAAATTTATATAGAATCATTCGTAATGATATGGGGAAGAATTTTAATAGTCTCGACTTGATCCGTTTGACATTTTTTGGCATTAAAATTAATGAATAAAAGAAAGAAACCCCATTGCCTTTTTAAGATAGGAACAGTTACCTTTTTTAAACATATTTTTTACTTATTACCTAGATATTTCATATTTGAAAAATATTTACCATTTATAGCAACTGTATTATGTATTTAAAGTAAATTATATATGTAATTTATATGTATTATAAATGTATTAGAATGCATTATAATTATTTTGATTAAAAAAACTGCATTAGATATTAAAAATGAATTATGCATGTAATATAAATAAATTACACTATTAAAATTATAAAAATGTATTATAAGTGTCTTAAAAAATATTAAACTTATATCTTGATAAAAGACTTGCATTATTATATATTAATAGTGAATTATATATATATTAAAATCATGTTTGCTTTAAAATATAGTTTATTTATGGTAAAATTTTCTATATCAATTATGCTAACTTTTAAGCCCAAACATTTAGAAATCCATGAGATAGGCCCAATTTAGAAATTCTTATTAGTCCACTAAATCTCAAAATCTTATAAAGAAAAACAATAAAAACATAATATACTTTCTCCGTCCATCTTTACTTGTCTCCTATACTATTATTTTGAGATGTCCAACAATACTTATTCATTTTATGAAATCAAGAGATAATTTTACACTTAGTTCTTAATTTGCCCTTATCATTAATTATAGTATTTTCTCTATTTCATTTTTCAAGACGTTATATTTATTATATTCAAAAGATGATTACGTAAAATTACCCGTATTATTTACTACTCCCTCTGACCATCTTTACTTGGCCCCTATACTATAGGATGTCCAACAATACTTGTCAAGTTTATGAAATCAAGAGATAATTTTACACTTAGTTTCTAATTTACCCTTGTTATTTACTACTTCTTAATCCCTGTGTCAAGTCAATAGGGGTCAAGTAAAGATGGACAGACGAAGTACTTCTTAATCCCTATGGCAAGTCAACAGGGGACAAGTAAAAATGGACGGATAGAGTAATTATGTTGATATTTAGTCAACTAAAATTTAATCACAAATTTACTGTGAGAAGTTACAATAAATACAACAGTTAAAGTATTTAATTTATCATCAAACCAAAATATATTTAAAGCTCAATCACAATTTTTTCTAATATATATTTAAAGCTCAATCATCAGCTATATACCATCTATAAATGGCTCTCAAAATACACATCTTGTTATTTTTGCTTGTTACATTTTTGTATCCAATTATTTCAGATGGTGAAAATTATGCAAATTCAATAATTTACCAACCATTAGCACCAAGGGATCCTAAGGCTATAAAATTTGGAAAATTAGCCATTGATGAATATAACAAACAGGCTAAAGCCAGTGTTGTTTTTGCAAAAGTTATTAAGGCTGCTTCTGCAAAAATAAATAATGAGATTTATGTTGCTCTTCTTGTTGAAGGAAATACACAAATTAAATTGTATGGTTATATTTGGCAAAAAGGAAGTTCTATAAAAGTAATTGCTGTTAAAAAGCTCCCTAGCTATAATTAGTGGATTATTCATTTTGTAATATTATAATTATTATGAGACTTTTTCTTGTAATTTATAAAATTATAAACTTCTCTTATGTAGTCTTTTATTTATTTAATATATAATTGTGGTGTTTGGGGCTCGTTTATGTGTAATTCGACGATAAAAATGATCATTAAAATTTTGAAGTAGGTTATATTTTTTACATGTAGATTGAGAGTATGTCAATTTGTATCAGATATATCACTTTTCCTTAGCTGATACATATCTATCCCCTTCTCGAATGCATCCTTCCTCTCTCTGATAGATCCCTCACCTCTCGGTTACTTGAATCCTTTCTTGGATACATTCTTCCTCTATGTATCCGGATGTTCTATCCCCTCTCTGATACATCTTTATTCCCTCTCTAATACATCCCTTCCTACGTATTTAGATGTATACTAATGTATCCGGAAGTTCAATGATATATCCTGAAATTCCTAAATTTTAAGAGATTTTTATAATTTAGAAAAAAGTAGAGAAATAATGTAATTAGCTCTTATCGTTATGAAACTTATGTGAATTATACTAAATTTTAAGCCCAAACATTTGTAACTCCATGAGATAGACCCAATTAGATGTCTCAATATGTTCCAATTAGTCCACTAAATCTCAAAATCTTATAAAGAAAAACAATAAAAACACAATATGATTATGTTCATATTTAGTCAACCAAAATTTAATCACAATTTTACTGTGAGAAGTAACAATAAATACAACATCTAAAGTAATTAATTTATCATTTCACCTAATTCTAGTTTTAAAAATTTCCTACAAATAGTCCCTTGACCAATTAATGATCAACACACTATTTATCATTTTTTTTCTTAAAAGAAAAGAAAAAATGGCTTTTAAATCCAACTCTCTCCTTTTTGTGACTCTTTTGATGGTAGCAATTGCTTTCAACTTCTGTCATGGTTTTGCAACAAATAATGATCGAAAGTTACTGGATTCATTTGATTGTGTATCGACTACTCTAGCTTTGTCTTCATCAGATGATGATTGGGTGCCTGTAGATGATACAGAGGATCCTAAAGTGACAGATATTGCAGAATTTGCAGTAAGTGTGGAAAACAAAAGAATAAAAAGCAACGCCTATCAATTTTTGAAAGTATTGGATGGAAAATATAAATTGGTTAATGATGGTATTATTTATAAATTGCATATTATTGGTGCGAAATTCAATGTATTAAATGAATATAGAGTGGTTGTTTATGAAAATAGTAAGAATAAGGTTAGAAAACTTATTTCCTTCATTGAATCTCTTGCTAAAGACTTAAATTTTTGAGCATTTACCTATTGTTCAAAAATAAAAGTTTTTGAATAAACAAGTCAATAAAAAGTGACTTTCCATTTCAATTCTTTATTCTTGTGTCTTCCAATTGTAGTAATTGCTTCAAATCTTGGGCCATGTTGTTGCAACAAATGATGGCCCAAGCCCACTTGGTGGTTGGCAGCCCATTAAATAAAAAGACCCAAAAGTGATGAAAATTGGAGAATTTAGACGCTTAAAATCACGCGAATGAGTAAACATATATTAGTTAACTAGTCTTATTGTACGCGCTTTGCGCGTAATCAAAACGTGTATCTCATCTTATAACAAATATTACAGAGACAAATTAAATGTAATTTTGAACTTATGAAAAGATGAATAATTCACTGCAAAAGTAATTTTGATAAATTATTTATTTGTAAAGGTCGTCCTATATATCATAGTAAATTAGAATTTTCCTTAGCGACGGTAGAATATTTTCTTTATTCAAATACGTAAGAAGTAGAAGTCTATAAAATAAGGAAGATTTAGGAGTCTTTACATGACTAAAAATCCTTATTTTATTATTTATTTCCATATATTTTAAAAATTAATATTACAAATATAATTAAGTAAGAATTTAAATAAAAATAGTGAAAAGATGATTTTGTCTAAAGCATAATCCTTTAACGAAGAGCAAAAAGTTCAAACAACATTTCTAAAGGCCTTCACACTTTTAATATAGTATAGATATAGATAGTCCAACAATGTTATATAACTTAAATAACTTTGAATTAATTAAAGAATCTAAAGCTCCACTATTTTTATATTTTTTAAGAAAAAAGTACTTTAAAATAACTTTTTTCTTAAAAATATTTTAGAGACATAGATCAAAAGGTATTTTTCAAGAATAGAAGAGAAAAATTCTCGAGTGCAACTTAATTCGTTGTATGACCTAGTTAAACTTAAAAATAAAATTGTCATATGTTCTTTCCTTTGTTTGTGAGATAAACTTCAACTATTCTCAATAATGTTCTAATTTGTGCAGTTTAGTTAAATTTTGAATATAAAATTGTCATTGATTCTTCAGTTTGTTCGTGAAAGAAATTTTAAACTACTTTCGTCTTGATATATCTCTAATAAGTCGAAAAAAATTATTTTGAATTAATAATTGATAATATTATTAATTCTAATAATTTGATGATATTTTCACTTAGTGGTTATAAATTCTTATTATCCTTGCCCCAACACTACCTGCACCACGTAAATCTGCTGTATAAAAATTGACAAAAAAAAATTTCTTGGCCAGAAAAAATCTAATTATTTTTTCAAGAACTTAATAGAAAAAAAGATGGATTCTTTTTGGAATATTGAAAAAATCTTTAACGACCACGTGAGTCATGCGTGGCACCAAATCACTGCCAAAACAAAGAATCATTCTTTGGTTTCTTCTCCTTCCTATTTTATTTTTTTCACAGAACAACAAAACATGGAAATTAAATTAAGGAAGGTGCAAAGGGGGATAAATAATATAATTATGTAGTAGATTTTTTTTGCACAAATAAAGCCAAGATTTCACATCATTATTATTATCATAATAGCATGATACCTTCATCATTATCTTAGGGTGGCTCATTTGTTAAAGGGGAAAAGTCAGAAGAATAATAAATACACTATTTTTTTTTATAGGGTTTGGTATTAAGTTTCCTTTTCCTCTCTTCTGTGGCTTTTTCTTGGTTATGCCGTTTCAATCCCAGGTGACATATTTTGCCTTTCTTTCTTGTTTTTCTTTATTTTTGTGTGATTCTCGTATTTGGGTGTGGATTTTCTTGATATGTTAAGGTGGGGTATCGAGATTTTGATTAGATCTGATAAAGAATTGTTTTCTATGCTGTTTATGCTTTAGATATGAATATTTAGGCTGTAAAGTTTGATTCTTTATTGATTTGGGTTTGAATCTGAGGCTAAAGTTTGATTCTTTATTGATTTGGGTTTGAATCCGAGGCTAAAGTTTGATTCTTAATTGTGTGGGGGTTTGAATCTTGTCATATCGATCTTTTGGATATAGTTGGAAACCAATTTTTCAATTTATTCGAGTGTTGTTGTTGTTGTTGTGTGTATGCTGTTTGGGAATCTTTGTTTTTATTGGAAGTAGTGCTAGGACTATTGGTAGTATGGTTTTGTTTATTCTAGGTAATTTTTGTGATGGAAGTTGGGAGATTGGTTTAGGCTATATAATTGGATTTTTTGTGGCTATTGTATGATGAACTTATGGGAATCATGGTGGTGAATTAGGCTTTAGGAAAAAGTTAAATGTTGGCTTTTTGAGCATAACTGTTGCTCTATATATTTTTGTTTTCCTGAGGTTCTAACTAAGAGTACAATGAAGTTCGTTGAATTTTAATTTTAAAATGAGTAATTTTGTAATTGTAAGTAAAGGGTGTACCTTTTTACTCATAATCTTGTTCCACTATGTAATGAAAGGATTGTATTGTGCATTTAATGACTGTTCATTGGTGTTTATGAGCTTTGAGCAACAAATGCTAAATAAGTTTGTTGTTAATTCTCAATCCAACTATTTAGTTCTTGTTCCTACTTTTGATTGCTAGATGGAATTTGTGATAGTCGCAATATGATTCTGAAGGCTGGTATACAAACAGAGATTTGTAGGAAGGGTTATTATTACCTACCAATAACCCAATGATAACTTGAAGTCTTGTACAACCATGAACGATCTTTCTTTGTTTGTGCAAATCTAGGCAAGGTTGTTGATTGGGATCCTTGATTGGCATGTTTGTATGTTTTAGAACATAATTGCAATACTGAACTTGTCAAAATGTTGCTCTGCCGTTGTCGTTGACGTTCTAATGCTTGAATTTGTTAGTTGGCTTCTATAGGTGTTCTCCAGTTATTTAGTATTGTGCCTTGACATACTGACCATTTTCACCTGGTTATGATTTTTTCAGGGTCAAGTAGACTTCAATTCCAACAGAATAATATTGTTTAGGACATGGAGCAAGTGTGCCTTTTCTCAGATAAATTTGGGTATCAAGCTTTCTCATGTCAGGAAGTTCTTGATTGGCGGTTCCTCATCCGTAGAGATTTCCTCCTTGTTGCCTTTGTCAATTGGACATAGTGAATAACTCCTCTTGAGTTATCAGCACAGGAGACCATATGCGATTTCTTCATAAGATAGGTGTTGGTTGTTTAGTGCAGTTCCACTAGTAAGCAGCACACCTTATGATGTCAATTGTGACTGTACTGTTAACTACCTTGTGCAAGTTTTTTATTTCTAGAGCATCGCCAATAAGACACCCATCAGGACCCTTTGGAAACCATCCTCTGAGGTATAGCTGTGGGTTGTACTTTACTTTGTTATAGTGCTCGTATTTTCTAGTAGTCTTACATCGTTTCCTGTGTTTGTATTCACTACAGGGCTAAATTCAGCAGACGCCTGTATGATGTTCTGATGCATCATTGAGAATTAGTTAGCTTTTTACACACTTGCTTCGGGTTTGGTAGTTTCTAGAGACCTCTTCTTCACAGTTTGGTTGACTGAAGACTTGGTATCAGACAGAAGTGTTATTGGAGGCAAGGAGCTAATGTGTTTTTGAGAAAGAAAGGTTGTCTGACTTGGACGTATAATTCGACCTGTTGAATCGAGCTGTTTGAATTGAGCTGTTTGAATCTCAGTTAGTTTGAAGTGGTAGCATGATGCACTGCAGCACTTGCCTTTGCTTGCTTTCTCTTCCCTGTTACAGTTTTGGTATTTCTTATGCCATATATCTTACAAATAAGGCTGTGAAGCCCATCCGTCCTATCATTGCCGATTCTGCCCTCATCAGTTTTGCAGAAGGAAATTAAGGGGGATTTTGCTGAATCAGCCAGGCCATAGTTCCTTTTAGTATTTTTTTTTCCTTTTTCAGTCATCCTGAGACAGAACAAATCCACTTTGTTTATGTGTGTGCTGTCACTCTACTCCATTTAATAAGAGTCCTACGTGCTGTTGAGAAGCTGCTAAAATGGAAAGGTGCTGGTCTAATTTCGCTTACTATTTTTGTTTTTTTGTCCTGTATGTTTATCTAATCCTTCTTAATGGTGCAGGTACCAGATAATTAAGGAAGTTGGTAATGGTACATTTGGAAATGTTTGGCGTGCACTTAATAAGCAGACTGGTGAAGTGGTAGGTGCAGATGTGTAAATGAACAACTTAGAACGTACTGACGTTACTGAATTTTTGAAGTCCTTTAATTCTGTTCATTTGTCCAACATAGGTTGCGATTAAAAAGATGAAGAAGAATTATTATTCCTGGGAGGAGTGCATAAACTTGAGAGAGGTCAAGGTTAGATGGTTTCCTTCCTTTTGGCCATATTTGTTTTTTTATATCTGCTGAGAATTCAATAACCGTGAAGTCTTTTGCAGTCTCTGAGAAAACTGAACCATCCGAATATTGTGAAGCTCAAGGAAGTGGTTAGGGAGAATGACATTTTGTACTTTGTGTTTGAATACATGGTATGTCATGGTTTCCCTCTGTAATGTATATTTGCGACCAGTCAGTTAACTGAATGTCTAAGTCTGAATGAGCTTTTGCAGGAGTGCAATTTATATCAGCTTATGAAGGACAGGGCGAACCTTTTCTCAGAATCCGAAGTAAGAAATTGGTGCTTCCAAGTATTTCAGGGTCTTGCTTACATGCATCGACAAGGATATTTTCATCGTGACCTTAAGCCAGGTGTTTTGACCTTTCCTCATTTTTTGTCTCTAAATGCTGTGGATAATGAAAAGAAGTTGACTAAACAGAAACTATGTTATTGAGCGATATGTACATTCTCTCTTTTATTTTCCCGTGAGAATCCTTTGTCTTGAGGATATATATATCTGTGGCGATTAGTGTCCCTGCGCCCTTCCTTTCTTTTTTTTTATTGTTTTTGTAATTTTGCTCTTTACCTCCAACAGCTTAAGCTCAATTTTTTTGTTTAGTCTGGCTGTACTTGCAGGTGTCATTTTAGTTATCTATTTGAAATGTTTACTGCTTTTTGAGTTTGGTTCACTGAGCTAAATATGCAGTCAGGATTTATGAGGCACCAAGAAAATTTAGAAGAGCTTATACATTTTATTTGTGTTTGTTGTGTAAATATGCATGCAGTCACAACAATCTGCATGTCATAGCAATTGAATACGTCTCTTATGTTTATGACATCATAGTTCATTCCATTGTGATCTGAGCCATTTTAACATGTGATACTGATGGTTTTGCAGAGAACTTGTTGGTTTCAAAAGATATAATTAAAGTTGCTGATTTTGGTCTTGCTCGGGAGATCAACTCTCAGCCTCCATATACAGAATATGTATCAACACGTTGGTTAGTATGCCGGCTCTTCTATATGTTCTTTGGTCTAAATTGTTAGTTTTTTTTTTCCTGATATATATTATGTGGTACTGCAGGTATCGTGCTCCTGAAATTCTTCTCCAGTCACCCATCTATGGTCCTGCTGTCGGTAAGTAAATACGCAATATGTCTTTCAGCTATTTCTTCCTGGATATATATTGATTATCTTTCCATACTGCAGATATGTGGGCAATGGGTGCTATAATGGCTGAGTTGTTTAGTCTTCGTCCCTTGTTTCCGGGTTCAAGGTATGCATGGTTATAATATTGGTTTCTGGCCTGCATAGAAATGTATGTAGAAGAGGAGAGGGAGGGATAGTGGATTGTTGTAATGTCATATGCAATCCATGTACATTCCGATGACATTCGGCTGCATGCTTTTCTTCTTTGGGTGCAGTGAAGCAGATGAAATATACAAAATATGCAGTGTTATAGGGACCCCAACCAAGAGGGACTGGGCTCAGGGACTTGAACTTGCTAGTACTATTAACTACCAATTTCCGCAGGTAACATGACTCTTCCTTGATCTGAAGATATCATAGCCTTTCAACTATTGAAAAGGAGGTCCTTTAGGTTTCCCTAATGGAAAGAAATGATATTAACTAGCATAGTGATTTCTTTTAAATGTGGGTTGACACCTTCCCTGGTTTTATTTGGCAGATTGCTGGTGTAGATCTCTCCTTGCTGGTTCCATCTGCCAGTGAAAATGCTATTAGTCTAATCACGGTAAGAAGTTGATAAAAACATTCATATCACTTTTCATAATTGTTCGCAGCATCGTCATATATGTAACTATCTGAATATACTTCCCAAAATGGGAGTGGAATATCTGATAGCTTGTCATTTCATCTTTTTATGTTGCTCCAGTCACTTTGTTCATGGGATCCTCGTAAGAGGCCAACGGCAATCGATGCTCTTCAGCATCCTTTCTTCCAGGTGGCAAACCCCTTTTCTTTTTTACTTAATGTACATAAGTCATTGTCTGTCCTCTATCAAGTTAGATGATATCCTTTGTATTGTTGCAGAGTTGCTTTTACATACCTCCATCGCTACGCACAAAGGCTGCTGTTGCTAAGACTCCTCCTTCTGGTTTGTAGTGTCTTCTATATTACTAGTAAAGAAACCTGGGTTTTGTGGTGTTATGATGAACCCTAAAAAGATTTTTTTAAATTGTAGCTGTCACGCGGGGTGCAGTGGAGCATAAGTACAAGTGGTCACTGCACAACGCCAAACCTAATGGCAACTTCTCAACTGTTAAGTCACAGCTGCCATTTAACACAGGTATGTATAAGAATTTAAAGAATTTAAAGGATTTTACGGTGCCATTTAACACAGGTAGGTCACTGCACACAACACCAAACCTAAATCAGAGGGCTAGCATTCTTTGCACTAACCATTTAATATTCTTTCCTGCATTTAACTGTGAAAGAACCCTCCATCCTTTTAGCTACATGCAAATAAGTCCTTATATTCTTTATTCTGATTCTTATTCAATTGTTTTCCACCGACACTTTGTGTACAGGTGTCCAAAGGAAGCTGGATATGAATTATCAGGTATGTTTTCCTTGGAAACAAGCTTTTCTTATTGTTCCTATCTGGTAGACTAGACAAATGTTGTGGCCAGAGGTAGTGGTATTCTTCCTGAATCTAATTTCTGCAAACAAATGTTCAGGATCCAACGAGGAACGATAAATCCCTGCAAAGCTCTGTTAACCAGCAACCAAAATATCGACCTCCTGGAAGGAACATTCCAAGTGATACAAGTGAGTATTCAGTTTTTTTAATCTTATTTTACCTTGTTTTCTTGTTCATAGGAACAAATATCTTTGGTATAATACTTGTATTCTTGTGCCCCTAAAGCTAAAGCTAATTCTTTTTTTGAGCGTGGCAGTGGTTGGTTCTGGAGCGAAGAATTTTGCCATTTCTGATGCAGCTGAGAAGCTGGGGAACATGAGTATTGGCTCTGGCAGAGGACCCACAATGCAGCCAGTGGTCAAGCCAATGAAGGCAGGAGGGTGGCATGGGCAGCACGACTTGTTCCATAGACGGTCTAAAGATTTTCTTCCTGGAAGAAGCTTTTCGCGGAAAGTTGCTGGATGAAGATGTCATTGCTGAGCATGTCCAATGTTTAACTCTTTATATGCACGGCTAAATTTGATGTTACTTTGGTGAAGTCAGCAGTCTTGTGCTTGCAAGTTTTTCTTCTAGTTCTTGGTGATACTGTTACATCTACGTTTTGAGATGGTTTGAATAATGTTTTTGGTTCAAGTTGAATAAATGATTGCATAACTTAGACGCTATAACATGTAAGAGTTCAGACAAAGTATGTGAGCTCGCTGACTAGGGTTGGCAGCTAAATTTATGGCATATATAATTCTATGTAGTATGTTTCCATTACTTCTTTTATGCACAAATGAAGTTGCCCGGTTTTAAGTCTTCTCAATGGGTGGCAGGTTAAGATTTGGTTTGGTAATATAGAAAGCATTTGAATTTCTTAGCCAACTGGTCGGAGTCCAACCCAACATTTTTTTAATCTTTAAATATGTTGAGTCCATCATCTATGGTAGTGGTGATATTGATGATTCACACATCGTATTGGGGCAACATGGTTAAAGTGGAGGCTTGCCTCCTGAGTATTGCGTGATAAGAAGATAGTACCTAAACTTAAAGGTAAGTTTTATGGAATGGTCGTTGGATCGTCGTGGGATGGAGTGATGGCCAATCAAAGACTCACTTATTCAGAAGGTGTAGGTTGCGGAAATGAGGATGTTGAGATGAATGTGTGGATATAGCAGAGATAATAAAATTAGGAATGAGACTATTCAAGAGAAGTTAGGGTTGGCAGTTGTGACTGACAAGATGAGGGAAGCGAGACTGCGATGATTTGGGCATGTGCAGATAAGGAGCATCGACGCACCAGTTAGGAGATGGGAGAGGTTGAATTTAGGGGTTACGCGGAGGGGTAAAGGTAGACCGAAAAAATATTGGGGGGGAGTTGATTAGACAAGATATTGTGAAACTTCATCTCACAGAGGATATGGCCTTAGATAGAAAGAAATGAAGGTCACATATTAGGGTAGTAGGTTAATAAGGTAGTAGGGGTAGGTTGATGTCTGACTTTGTGATATAGTATATTAGTAGGATTAGTTGTGTTTTTATATCTTGTGTTGTCATTGTCCGCTTTATATTTGTTACTTTTGTTGTATTTATATACTATTTTTTGCTTTTCACTATTTTTTCTTTTCCTTTTTTTTTTTTCATATCTAGTATTTTCTACCTATGGGGCTTGATATTTTTGAAACGAGGGTTTTTCGGAAACAACCTCTCTATCTCTATAAGATAGTGACAAGGTCTGCATTTATTTTACCATCCTCAGATTCCACTGAATATGTTATTGTTGTGCCATTAAGATAAAGATTCTCATAGAACAAACAAATTTGTGTGCTAATAACCAAGTAACTAACAATTAATTAACATAAGGAGGAGACTAACTTTCCACAAATTTGGAGATTTCTAGTTTTGATCACACCAGTAGCAGAAAACATTTGTTGCCAGTGAACAAACTAAGTTTTCTGCCAGAGCGCAGACTTGTTATTTTTATAAGTTCATAACTCACATTATTGATATCACGACATTATAATAACGATGAAAAATAATAAAATTTATTCAAATATTATAATATGATATATTAACAACCGACAATCATTCACAGCAGGTGTAAAAGTTCAATCAGAAGAAAGAATCATCATATATTTCTCTCTCTCGCACACTACTAAAAGTAGGAACAAAAAAAAAAGTGAAAGTTAAAATATCAAAATATTCCTACAAAGTTGAGTTACTATAATAATATCATTAAAAAAAAGGAAAAAAGGGTAAAAAATGCTTCTGTACTATTAGAAAGGAGCAAAAATGTCCTCAGTTTATATTTTGGACCATTTATGCCCTTGTACTATCCGAAATGGGTAAAAAATGCCTTGATACTAATGAAAAAGTGTAAAAAATGCCCTTGATTTAGACTTTGGTCCAAAAATGCCCTTCTCAATGATACTTTGGTCCAAAAATATCGTTATTGTTACCAAATGGGTCAGAAATGTCCATCTTTAAATGAATATATATATATATATATTCTTTTTAAACATATTGTATTCCTAATAAAAAAATTATTTTTAAAGAATTTTTTTCTTATTTTGTTGTTTTTAAATCA
>JBCEWC010004808.1:0-26378 GCA_038996855.1 Solanum aculeatissimum
ATTAAACGGTCCGTGAGACTGTCCGTTTGGGCACAGTTTGCTCCAGATTGCTCTTTTCTCATGCTTAGCCTGATTTTTCTGCACAATACACTACACAAACATTAAATGCAATAATTTTCTTGAGATTTCGCAAAGAGTTTAGCTAGAAAAGTATCAAATGACGAGCGGTTTCATGACTCATCACCCAACAAAATCCATGGACAAATTTTGGTTCCCCATTACACTCTTGCAAAAAAGATAACATTGTGCAGGTGGTTGTGTGGATCCTCTGATGGTAGCCCTGCGAACAACCAACAATTCTAAAGCATATATAACAACCCACTTGATACGGTGAACCTAGTGTCATCCAAAAGGGGAGGTAACACTATCGCTCCCATGACATCCATAGCTATCGGGTTCAGCCGCTATTGATTCCAATGATATGCGGTGGATCGAAGTCTCTCAGACTGTGGAATGACTATGGGTGGGTTGTCCTCTTTTAGATTCAGTGAAGCATTAGTTACATTCTCTACATCATTACCAGGTTGTCGGGCCATTCTTCTTCTAATTTGTTCAATCTCTGGATCAAAAGGAATTAAGGGAGTGCCTCGACTCTTCGTAGTTGACATGCACTATTGACTTGCACCCTAAATCAGGACAAAAACAAAAAAAAGGTAAAGTTAGAAAAATAAAGAGCAATCTATCAAATTACAGTACACTAATCAAGTCTAGTTGTATTTCCCAACAACGGCGCCACTAAATGTTTGTTGTCGGACGCTAACGCTTAGCACACACCCCTACTTGGAGGTTTTGAAGCGGTCGTACTCAAGTATTTAAACTAACATAGGTTAGGATCATTCCCACGAGGAATATGGTAGACTCTGGATTAGCACACTTCTGTAAATTGAATTGATATACCCTATTATCTCCCAGAAATAGAAAAATGGAAAATAAATATAACAAAGAGGGGATTCACAATTAAAAATAAATTCTAAATTAAAATAGAAAGTGTTTGTAATCAGACAAGAAGAGAACTAGGGTTACGTGTTCCCCATGACTCCCTACCTAAGTGTTCTTGGATACTTGCAACTCTTTTCTTGTGTGTAGGTGCAGGACAGTAAGTTATGTTCTCCTAAATCCTTCATCAGGTATCTAGGTTAATTTCATCACATTACATGATCGGTCTCTATGATGTTGCATTACTAACCCTTATTTTTTATCCCAGACCAAAACTACTACCCCTAGTAGCCTGATTAGTTAAGAGAAATTGATCAACCTCTGTTAATTAATTCATTTTCTATTCATCACTTCCTGGATCGGGCAAGTGATACTAGGTGAATTCTAACGTAGGCCTTCCGTTAAAAATCAATTAAAGTGAAGAAGTTAATTAATACATCCTAACACCTCCCAAGAAATTGTAAATAATCCAATTTTATCTTAGTTAGTTCATCATGGTTCCCACAATCCTAGTTGTGGATTTATCCAGCCATGCTTGAGGTATGATAGAAATCATGTAAGAAGAATACATAATTAAATTACTTACGCAACAAGAATTGATAAACAAAATCCAAAATCTCAATGAAATTGCAAACTTGAATTAACAAAATCACAAAATATTGTTCACAAACTCTCAATCTTGATATTCTCTCTCTCAAAGTACTATATCTAATGTTTTATCACATTCAATATTAGAGAAAAAACTAAAAACCTATTTATAGTACTTAAAAGACAAATCTGGAACAAAATAGGATAACTGTATCGGCGCCAGTTAGGAGCATCTTTTACGGCTCTTGAGAAAGTTCACAGCTCATCAATTGGGATCTCGTGGAATATGGTTGCAGCTACTGACATCTTTCACGAAACCTTTTCATGAATTATGCAGTATTCCGCGACCCATGAAGGGTTTCATCTAAGCCACTTTTAGCAAATCTTCAATTTCCTCTCTTTAATTCATGACCACACTCTACGACTCGTATGATGGTCGATGACTCATGTTCGGCTCTTGTAGAGTGGGATTCACTTTTCAAATCCTCAGTAGAACAACAAACGACATCTCAACTATAACTCATGGAATGACCCACGACCCATAGAGAGTCTCGTAAACTGCCAAATTTTTTTCAAATTTGTTCTTCAAGCTCAAAACCATGCCAACACTGAAATCTTGTAAAAATAAACAAAATACACATCAAATCTACTAACATCAATTTGAGAATGCAAAAAAATCCCAAGTTTTAAGCATTATAAGTGTTGTATTTTGGTAGCACATCATAAAACACTTATGCCAGATCACGCTATGTTGGTGGACAACATCATGGCTAGCTACAAGATTGATTTTGCTCGATGCATAGTTGAGGAGATCCACGAGCGTACATTCAGGAGGCCGACTGACATTTCATTTTCCTGTCTGATCCATAGGCTTTGTATTGATGCAGGAGAAGAGATTATCCCTATTTTTGATAATAGATGTTCAGCGCACCCAGGATGTCAGCCTGATAAAGGCCGATGAGAACCTGATAGAACCCTGGGGAGCATGCAAATGATTTTGTGATTACCAGAGATACTCACCGATCCACTATATCTTGAGGGCCATACTTTTACACCATTTGAGTAGATATCCAACTTCTCCACCATTTGAGCAGAGATCCAATATCTTCGTTGAGGAGATTAGAGTAACCCATGCTCCAGTACTAATGACTATCACCATTTCTACTATCAAGTCTTCAGTGTTGGACTTATTTATGGAGGAACCCTTTGTTCCAGCCTCTGGGAAGAGTCAATAGTCTGAGCATGAGGATTCATATTTGATATTGCAACATGCTAAAAGGAGGGAGTGCCAACAAGTTGAGGTTGCTAGATGAGCATTGATTGTGGATGAAGAGATGCGGCTTGAGAGACAGGGTGAGCTTGCGAGGGGTATTGGATCCTCTTCATCTATCGTTGCTACTAAGGATACCACCCAACAGGTTCAAGGTGGTCATTCACAGCTAGATATTGGTGCTTAGGTAACCAAGTTTGCGTTTTTGGCCCTTATACATGTTTTTATATTTACTTTGGTGCATTGAAGACAATGCACGATCTTTTTCGATGGGGGTGAGGGTAGTTATAGGCCTTAGTGAATTCTGAGTAACCAAGGTCTATATCTACTTATATTTTTTAGTCCACGGGGTTTTCTTGCCTTTGTTCTTTCTCTAAGGACATTTTATTTTTTGTCGAATCGGCATATTTAGGATATATAAGTAGTAATAATAGTATATTGTACTGATATCTGTGGCATATATTGATTTGAATTGAAAAATGATGTCCCCCTTCATTTTTTATTGATATGTTACTAGATAGTTTGATAGTAATTGTGTTAGAGCTTTATATGACATTGTTTATTTTGATAGGGTAGGCTAATTTAGACTAAAATGCATGAACCAAATGTCTAAATTAATAGTGTTAATTAGTACGAAGTGAGTGTGAGCTTGATTGTATTGTTCTTATACGGTGTTTCAATCCAAAACTTGTCATGTTAATCTAAACTAAGACTTAGGTTAGTTGGTTAGGAAAGGTCAGGTTGTTTTTTATTTTAGTCCACTTAACCGAAATGACCAACCAAATACATTGTGTTATCCCTTGATCTAAATATTTGAACCTTACATGTTCCTTTTCCTTTGTAAATTATCCAAATCACCTACCTCATTGTCTATGTAATCTTGAATTTGGCTCTGGTCCCTCCTTGAATATTGTGTACTTTGACTCAGGCTAAAATCCTAAGATGAGGGTGGATACCATAGATTGCCTTGGTTCATTGGTAGGACATTGTGCACCTCAACTCAGGCTAGAAGCCTAAGTTATGGGTGGCTACTTAAAAGAAATGCAAAAATACTGGTATGGGAATCAAAGTAGTGCAACATGGAGGGCAAAATTGAAATGGGTGTTAAAAAAAGAACAACCATAAAAAAGAGACAAAAGAAAAAGAAATGATAAAAATAAGAAGAAAAATGTGTTAGAAATGTAACAATATGCCTAAAAAGGTTTAAAATGTGCAAAAAGGAACTATGAGTCATGAAAGTGTTAGGGTTGGCAAGGACAAGTGTAAAATAACACAGTGTCAAGAAGGGAAATTAGTCACTATGTTTTAAATCTACCACACCTGTCCCCTGAATCTACGTTACAAGCTAAGAAAGTCCTATAGTGATCCTAGTTTAACAAGTCAAATGTCACAATCTAGAATATAGGATCAAGCCTATGATATTGTACACTGTATTTGAATATCTGTTATGAGAGCAAGATTATTTACCTAGTCCCTAGCATTAAATATTGCAATATTAAAGTGCGAGAAAAAGGATTTCTTTGTTTGTGAGGACACTTGAATAACATTGTTGATTCTGAATTATTTCAGTGATTGTTGAATATATACATTGTCTTATCTGTCGAAACTACTTTGTTATGTATTTATCTGCATATGTTTACTTGGTAAATATCTTGGGTGTGCATTGAAAGTTCTTTAGGGTATTTGTTATTGACTAAAACGTGATAAATGTCATGTGATTAATGTATGTATATCTGCTTTGCTGCTTATGTTAGATTGAGTCTGTTGCTTGAGGACAAGAAACAATTTTAAGTTGAGGGTGTTGATGTGCTGTCAAAATATGATATTTTTTATGTTTTAAACTTGAAATTTAGTGTGTTATCTGGTGATTGTGTAACATCTCTTTGTTGTATCATCACTCGCTCATATGGTGATAGTTTTCGGTTTAAAAAACTCTCACTTATTGATTGATTTGATTTGGTGTAAGTTTCATATTATTGAGTCTATTTCAAAAGCATGATTTTATTGTTAAACTTGCATGTTTTACTGAGTTGAGTTGAGTATTTTTGATTATGTCCTTTCCTATTCAGCTATTTTACATACTCATACATTTCACATACTGATATCTATTTGGGTCTGCATCTTTTCACGATGCAGAGACATATATTAGAGATCCACAACAGGCGCTTTGTTGACTATCTATTACATCCCAGAGATAGTGATGAGACCTCCTTGCTCCCGAAAGTATTTTATTTATATCATTTATTGCCTCTAGAGTATTGTTTTTCTTAAGGTAGCCGTGAATTTGTCATTGGCACCATGCACATGCTTGGAGATAGAGGCTTCATAGACAATGATGGATTGGAGTTAATGTTTTCATTTCTAAGACTTATACTTTTCAAACTATTTTCACAATATTGAATTGATTGAAATTTTTGGTTTTAAATTATTATTTTATTGAATCATTAATTCATTAACCTACTAGAATGTTTTTTATACATAAATTGAGTCTTCTACTATTGATTGAATGAGTAATCGAGACAAGTACTTCGCTTGGAGACCAACAATAGTTTTTGGCCATTAACGAGTTCATCTATGGGTCGTGGTTTGATCCATGAGTCGTAGATGGTGCTCATGGTTTTGATCCATAGAGGTAGGAAATTTCTTATGCTGGATGTACGATTAATAAGATGGGTCGTAATTCATTTCACGATACGTAGACTTGCTCATAGTTTGAAAAGCAGAAAGTCAGAGGTTTCAGTTCACGAAGAAGATTGTGACTCATAGTCCAATTTATGAGTCGTGGATGATGTTTCATAAAAAGGTTCAAATTTTCAGAGATGCAGTCTACGACACCATGACCACGAGCCGTGAAACCAATCACAGACCATACTTTGGCTCGTTGTCGGTCCAAATCCAGTTTTTCTTATCAATTTAAGATTTGATTTTCTATGTTTATAAATAGGATTTTTAGTAATTTTATGACGTACAGTACACATTATTATCAATTTTGGTTTATGCTTTGAGTTTTGGGAGACAAAAATACTTTGTTCTTACATTTGAATTTTAATGTTGCGGTTCTAGTGAAGATTTTAGATTCTCATTCTTCAATTCTTTGTTGTAAGATCTTAATTATGCAAATATCAATCATGATTATATCTAATACAATGAATATAAGTAGCTAAATCTACAACTAGAGTTGTGGGAACCATGAAGAACTAACAAAGTGAAAACTGAATAATTTGTAATCCTTGGATAGTGTGCATATATGTATTATTTTTCTCTTTGTTTTGATTACTTTTTAATGGATGGAACGTTAGAACTCACTTTATTCTTACTCGTCTTCCCAAGAGGGTAATGAATGGAAAAAAATAACAAGATTTGACGTGATTACACTCATCTAATTAGCTTGAACGACCCAAGGGATAGCTAAACTGGGACCAGGATAAGGGTTAGTAATGCATACACCGATAGACTTCCCAAGTTGCGTGGTGAAATTCATCTATTTTCTAGCCGAAGGACTTAGGTAAACACAACTTACTAGTTCTGCATGTTACATACTAGAAAAGGTTACAATTATGAGGTTATACTGCGTTAGGAATTCATGTGAAACACAATACCATGGTTATCTTCTCTCACTAATTTTGTAATACTTGAATCCTAATTTACATTAAAATAAGTTTTATTTACTTTTATTATATCACAAAACCTCCTTTTTTGAAATAAGTTGATTAATTCCTTGAAGTTGCTTTGATTATTCCAAATCTAAACTATTTTCCTCGTGGAGTCGACCCTAACCGTTGTTAGGTTCGATATTTGAACAACGACTGCTTATGCTTCAATTGGGAGGTGTAATTTGGATGTGATTAAATTTTTAATTACCATCAATTATTTTAGGTTCGATATTTGAACAACGACTGCTTATGCTTCAATTGGGAGGTGTAATTTGGGTGTGATTAAATTTTTAATTACCATCAATTATTTTATGATTGCAACTTCAAATTTCTTGTTTTGAGACCCAAAATCTATGATTTTTTCATGAACTTGAACCTTGACTAAAATTATCATTTCGGCCCCATTTTTTGACTAATATTTGTTAAATTTTCAACCATGGACTTCATTTTACTTATAAAAATTGATTTTACAATAAAATTCCAATTTCATCCTTTTTGCATTTTAAGATATTGTTTAACTATTTTTTCCCTTGTTTCAAGCTCTTGCAATATAGTTGTTTTTGGATTCCTTGTAATGTGTACTTGTCATTTTTTATAGTGAAAAATCAAATTGGAAGTCAATTTTGAGTGAAATCTTTTGTTAGAGGTATTTAGGTGTAATTTCAGCTATTGAGATAGGCTTGACTATCCTTCTTTGAAACCAGATTGGGGAATTGATTATTCATATGTTGTATACTATGGGATGGGATCACATGGTTGACACCCAATTTTGGCCCAATATTTCTAAAATGCATACTTTTTATGTTGCTATTTTTAAAATAGTTTAAACTACTTTTTGGCGATTTTAGATTAATTTTTTGATAATTATTTTTATTTTTAAAATATTAAAATTTTTATTAGTTTAATTTTGAATTTTAATTGATTTTATTAAATTATTATTTTGTATTACATTATATTATATATATGTATGTGTATATATATATATATATGATTGGTTATATTTGTTTATATTCATTTTTAGTATTTCTAACATAGTCTAATAATATATTTTTTTTGTGTAGATTAAATTATACGCGGGTATTTAATTGGCCCATAATTTTGGGCCCTGATTTTGAGCCTATTAAATTTTAGGGTTGCGTATATAACTCCTTACAGAGTCATAATAATTTACTTGATGGTGGATAGTTTTTTTAGATTAGGGTTAGCTAATTATATATATATATATATATATATATATATATATATCGTTGGTTATATTTGTTTATATTCATTTTTAGTATTTCTAGCATAGTCTAATAATTTATTTTTTTGTGTAGATTAAATTATACGCAGGTATTTAATTGGTCCATAATTTTGGGCCCTGATTTTGAGCCTATTAGATTTTAGGGTTGCGTATATAACTCCTTGCAGAGTCATAATAATTTACTTGGTGGTGAATAATTTTTTTAGATTAGGGTTAGCTAATTCTTTTCAAATATTTTTAAGTTTAGAAGGGGCTCCGTTCTCTGGTCACTGTCAATTGCCGCCCTCGTCTCCGGCAAACTCTGACCCAACCACCACCCAAATGACCCCTTTCTTTCTTCTCATTTCTTCCTTTCTCTCCTCCGACAGACCCCCTCTCCCAAAAATAAAACTTTTCACTCCTGTTTCCCTCCATCATGACAGCGCCAGAAACCTCACTAAAAATCAGTCAAACCCACTTGAAAACAGCCCCCAAAACTTCATTTCCGACCATCTCTTCGCCTTACTGTAAAACCCCCATGAACCCACCACCTTCCTAACACTAAACGCCCATTTCCTCATTGTCAAAACCCACCGAAAACTACCAGAAAACAACTGAATGAACCTCATAGCTACAATCACGAGCTCCCACCCACAACCTGTGTTGCGTTCCAGCACCAACGACATCATTATTGTCCAAATTCTCACAAATCAGACTCGACCCTTCACCATTTTTACGATCTCGAGATAATCAGCGACACCAACTTTGGCAAACAACGATCAAAGCATCACCATTGTTCCTTTGTTCTTGTGGAGCCGTGAAAAGGCTAGATTTGACCAAAAATGCTTGTCTCTAGTGATAAACTTTACTTTTTGTCTCTTTATTATTATTCTTGTTGAATGAATCGAGTTTTTGCTTTTAATTGATTCGGTGTCTCTTCAATAAACTCCATAAATATCTCCGTGCTTTAGCTTTACTAGTTCTATTTTAGATATTGTTTCTTCTTATTGTTGTGTTTTGGTATGGTTGATTAGTTGATGTTCTTTCAATTTGTTCTTCTTAAAATGATTTTGTAAATTTTATTATTATTTATTTACAATCAATATATATTAGATGTTAAAATTGGCCGATAAAGAATCTCTCCGTCGAATTTTGAGGCTTCCTAACTTAAAAACACAGAAAAATTCAGTTTAGATTAGTATTTATTACATTTTAAAACTTCAAAATTTTTATTTTTAAGTTCATGTACATATTATTTGTTAAAATTGGTCAATGAAGAAATTACCATCGATTTTCAAGGCCTTCATGTATATAAGATGAATTTTATTTTTAGTTATTATTTTTATTGGTATTTATTTTTTACTCACATTTTTATTAAGTATTTTTATAGGCACGCGGATTTTTTTATTATTATTTATTTATTTATTATTATGTACATTATTGACATTAAGTAAATATTAGGTTGTGTTCATATTATTTCTTTGTTTCATTCTTTGTGTATATTTTATGATTAGTATACTATGTTATATTGTATATCTCTTCCTCAATTTGAAAAAAATGAGTTCAGTTTGGACCCACAATTGTGGATTCTGAAGGATGTTAATACCTTCCTTTCGGAATAACTTGAACCCTTACTCAAAATTTAATTGGTTCGCAGACTTTTCATAAATAAATAATTGGTTTCCTAATTATCCTTAGAATTAGGTGGAGACTCCAAACCATATTATTTTTTCCAAAATCCTTTTAAATTCTTTTATTTAATTTTTTTTTGTGAGTTACCACGGCGTTGCGCCTTCGGAATATCAACAGAATGGCGACTTCTCTAGGGATTTTCGAGGTTTCTAACTATTATGAATTCATTTTTTCAAATTGAGGAGATTTTATTTTTATGTCATAGTTTTTATCTTGTATATTATGTTGATTATCCTTATATTGTATTTACTTATTTATTCATTCATTAATTTTTTAATTATATGCACTGTCATTGCATTTCATGGCATAATCCCGTCAATCGGCAAATTAGTTTGCATTAGGATAAGGGACAGTTACGTGATTATCCGCGGTTGTCCCTATAGAAAAATTCCTTTATATTTTTTGGAAATGGTAAGTGGACAATTGGTTCGTGGTCGTCCAACGTCATTTACTATTTTACCTCGTAGTTTGTCCAACTCGAATATTGGATCTTTTGAAATCAATTCTTAGTAAACCTAGGTTAGAGCGAAATCAAATCCCTTATTTAGGTGTGTTTACCTAAGTTGACCTGATATTTAAGGTATATTGGGTCCATTAAAAGATCACCTTGTGTCTAATTGGCTTATGACCAAAAAGACAGTCATCCATTATTTGATGAAATTGAAGATTATGTATGTCGTGTTGTATGTACTATTGTCTTTCGAATTTGAGATTTTTATTATTTGTAGTTTAGTTTAATTTACTGTAATTAAATAGTTTAGAGTTGTACCCCTGCGTGAGAATTATTTTTGTTTGTATACCAATGTCCCTCATTTTGTATCCTCGTACATTTTATTTGCATAATTTGTATAATATTTTTTTGGGGTGGGGGGCAGACAATTGGATGTACACACGATATACATATTCTTCAATAATTAGATTTTTCTTTGGTTTAATTAGTCACATGTATATTAGGATCCATTATACATTATTTGTTTGTGTAAGTATAACAGAATTTGTTTCATTCATGTTTATTTGATTTTGTGTAAATACATATATTTTACTTGAAATGTGATTTTTTTCAGTTATAATCTGTTTGAACTACGATTGTCTGATTCCCACTTCAATGGGATAGTGCCATAATGGCTCGATCATATTTCCCGTAAGTTTTTTCTTATTCATGACAATAAAAACGGGAGGAATTTTTTTTTAGAATGGCTCAAAAAAAGAAAAATAAAATTCACAGATTTTGTGTATAGTTTAAATTTTGTATATGATTTTGTATTCAATAAATGTCTTTCACTTTGTTTATTTTACATTCTTTACAAAAAATAATTGTTCAATATTTTTTTATTAATGTGAATAGTTTTTATTAAATATACTCATTGATTTTTTCATTCATGATTACTTTTCTTTCAAATCATACTTTAACTTTTTCAAATATACATTATATACCATTTCTACACGAACTATGCATACCTGATTCTCATTTTGATGAGATACGTAGGCAAACCTTCTTGGGTTCGGTGCTCCTTTTTTAATTTTAAAAAAAAATCAAATTGTGTACATATTTTATATCGTATCTGCATGAACTACGTATATCATTTCGATGAGATACGTAGGCAGTCCCTCTTGGGTTCAGTGCTTCTTTTTCATTTTCAATTCTCAAAAAAACAAAAATCAAAATGTGTACATATTTTATACCATTTCTTACGAACTATAAGTACATGATTCTCATTTCGATGAGATACGTAGGTAGCCCCTCTTGGGTTCGATGTTCTTTTTTTATTTTCAATTCTAAAAAAAAATTAATATGTATACATATTTTATACCATTTCTCATAAATTACGCGTACCTGATTCTCAGTTCTTTGAGATATGTAGGAAACCCTTCTTGTGTTCAGTATTCATTTTTCAATATGTCAAAAATATTTTTGTGTACATATTCTAAAAGTCATATCTTCGACTCAATTGGGACCATTATAGTTAGAAGCATGCAAATAATTGACAAGATGAAAATGATTGATTTTGTGGTAAACCATAGATTCTTTTGATACCTCTCATTATATTTTTGTGATGCTTGAAAATTCTCTTGCAAACATTCAAAATAAGAATAAAATCAACTTCATAGTTCAACTGCATTATGTGGTGAGTGTTAGCTTAAAATTCAATTGCATCGCATTATTGATCTAGAACTTGGCCTGAATGTTCATTGAGGCGAAATCATGAGTAATGTTTTGTTTGAGAAAGGATTGTAAGCTTTCTTTGACCCAATTGTGACTTTTAAAGCCTACCAAATGACATTAAACCCTAGTTTTCCCCACTTTGAGCCTATAGCATTTTCTTTGGACAATCACATTTTAGTCATTACCCTTCTGAGTGCTTACATGCACTTTCTTCTCTTGGTCCTTTAGCGCACCAAAAATGTGCAGATGATAAGAGAAGATTCATGTTTGAAATTGCTAAAGGCAAAAGATACAAAGCCTCAAAAAGTCAAGTAAGCAAAGATAACTTCTAGAGAAAGGGAAAAAAAGAAGAAGAAGAAAAAGGAAAAAAAAGAGTTGGTAGAAATATGACAAGACAAAAATACTTTGATTACTATCAATTGTTGCCTTTGTCTTCAGAAAACTCTGACCCAACCACCACCCAAATGACCCCTTCCTTTCCTCCCCTCTTCTTCTCCTTCTTCCTTTCTCCCCTCTGACAAACCCCCACCCCCCACCCCAAAACTCTTCACTTCCGTTTCTCTCCATTTTGGCAATGTTGGAAACCTCACTAAAAACTGCCTAGACCCACTTGAAAACAACCCTCAAAATTTCATTTTTGGCTATCTCTTCCATTACTGAAAAATCCTCACGAATCCACCTCCTCCCTCACACTAAAACCCTATTTCTTCGTCACCAAATCCATCGAAAACTACCAAAAACAATCGAACCAATCTCACAACTATAATCATGAGCTCCCACCCACAACCTACGTCACCTTCCACATTATTGTCCAAAATCTCACGAATCAAACTCGATCCTTCATCATTTTTATGATCTTGAGATAATCAGCGATACCGACTCTAGCAAACAATGGTCAAAGCACCACCTCTGTTCCCTTATTCTTGTGGCGCCATGAAAAGGCTAGATCTGACCGAAAAATATTTCTCTCAGGTGATAAACTTTGCTCTTTGTCTCTTTATTTTGACTTATTTTTTATATTATTCTTGTTGAGTTAATTGAGTTTTTGCTTTTAATTGATTTAGTGTTTGTAATGACTTGGTTGGTCATTTTTTGCATTATTTATGAAAATTATTATTTTACCCTTTCGTAAGGTACTTTGGGCCTATTTTGAACTATTTGTATTGCTGGAACTGAAATCCTGAGTTTTAAAAATGGAAAATATGAGTTTTAACATTTTTGGAAGTTTAAGTTGTTAAAAATATGAGTTTTTGTACCATTTTGAGTTTCAGGTGTCGAATCGGGGATCCATCGATTCTATTAGCTTTGTAACATTGAAACTGGTCTATGAGAAGTTACAAAACTAAATTCGGAGTTAAAATGAGATTTTTAAGCTTAAAGTTGTGTTTTGAGTTGTTTTTGGAACCAAAGTTTGACTTTGGTCAACATTTGAACTTCGAAAGCTCAAGATCAAAATTCCATTAGTTCTACTAGTTCCGGGTGGTGAAACTAACGCTAGAAATGGCCTTGTCATATTTTTTGAAGTTGTCGAGGGTAGTTTTGATATTTTAAGTTTTAGACTAGTTTTTTTTGTTGCATTGGTAAATGTGGCGAGGAGGCCTTGAAATCAATTTCTGATAATTCCATTGAGGCCGGATCGTTGTTTCTGGTATGGATACATAATTGGTTTGTGAAATTCTGAACCCGGATGAGTTCCGAGGGTCCGTTCCGAGGAGGGAATTGGACTTAAGATAAGTGGTGCAGTTTTTGTAGTGTATTTGCAGAGAAGCCTTCACGTTCATAGGGATCTGGGTATTGTTACCCTTCACACTTGCGGAGGATCGATCGCACGTTCGGGAGTGTATACATGTGTGGCCCCCTTCCTGTTTACCCTCTGCATTCGCGGATTGGTTTCCACGATCACGGAGGTCATTTTAGTCATCCTTCTCTGCATTTGCGGGATCCCACCCGAGTTCGTGTAGTATTTTTTATAACTGGATTGTGTTAAATTCGTAAGTCACCATTTTTACTTCATTTTCAAACTCTCAAAGCTTTTTGGGGCGATTTTGAAGGAAGATTTTCGAAGGATTTTGTTGGGTAAGTGTTTCTAAAACTATTCTAATCATTTTTCATAAGTATTATCTTGATTTTATCATAAATTTCATGATTTTGAATGTCCAAATTGGGGATTTTTAGACTATAATTTCCAAACTTTAAATGTTGGTTTCTCATTCATTTTAAACTTGATTGTTTGTGGGATTTTCACCCACGGACTCCATTTTTCGCATAGAACTTGATTTTAAAGTTAATTTCCAAATTTAAAAACTTTGAATTTTACCCTAAATTTGACCATTTTGCCCCTAAGCCTAATTCATGTCGATATGACCCTTGATATGTAGTATCTATTATTGATAGTGGTTGATCGATTCAGGGATCATTTTGTGGATTGAGTTGATTAAAAGCTTGTCCGAGTGCGATTTCGACATCGAGGTAGGTTTGGCTAACTCTTTGGGACTGGATTTGAATTATTGATCATATTTATTTGGTAATTGTGAGATCTAGACTAAATCATGAGTAGATACATTGAAATGTTGGACTATTGATGGAAATTGTGATCTTGGTTAAGTCGAAAATTGAGTAAAATGTGATTCCATTGATAAATTAAGATGAGATCTTGTGAATTGAGATAATCTGAGGGAGTATGTAGTAATATGAAACTTGTGATATCAATTCGGTAATTGAGATAATTTTTCTAATTTTGTTGTAACTATTATGGTATTGCCATTGTTTAACTCTCAACGTATGGGTGTATTTGTGTTTGATAATGTTAATTTTCTCATTGTTTGTTAGTTGATGTTCTATCAATTTGTTCTTCTTAAAATGATTTTGTTAATTTTTATTATTATTGCTTTAGAATCAATATATATTAGATGTTAAAATTGATCGATGAAAAATCTCTCCGTCAGATTTCAAGGTCTCTCCATTTAAAAAGACGAAATTTTTTAGTTTAGATTAGTATTTATTACATTTTAGAATTTGAATTTTTTTATTTTTAAGTTCATGTATATATTATTTGTTAAAATTGGCCGATGAAGATATTATCGCCAATTTCCAAGGCCTTCCATGTACATAAGATGAATTTTATTTTTAGTTATTATTTTTATTGGTATTTATTCATTACTAACATTTTTATTAAGTGTTTTTACAGGCACACGGAGTTGCTTTTTATTATTTATTTATTATTCTGTATATTATTGACGTTAGGTAAATATTAGGTCTTTGTTCATATTATTGCTTTATTTCATTCTTTGTGTACATTTCATGATTATTATACTTATGTTATATTGTATATCTCCACCTCAATTTGAAAAAATGAGTTCAGTCGGGACCCATGGTTGTGGATTCTTAAGGGTACTAATACTTTCCCTTCAGAATAACTTGAACCCTTACTCAGAATTTAATTAGTTCGTAGACCTTTTTTGTAAATAAATAATTGATTTTCTAATTATCCTTAAAATTAGGTGGTGACTCCAAACCAAATTATTTTTTCAAAATTCTTTTAAAATCTATTATTTAATTATTTTTTACGAGTCATCACGACGTTGCGCCTTCGGAATGCCAACATGCATCATGATTGAATTGATGTTGTGCCCGTGAGGGGAACATTACTTGTTGTTGTACTTGTTCATGAAATTGTTTCGTATTAATTATTGTAACCTACCTTTTGAGAATTGAGATACTTGTGAAATAATTTGAGAAATGTGTTATGTTGTGAAATGAGATGCACTGAGACATAAAGTGAATTGAGAAATGTAGTATATTGTGATATGATCATGAGATATTCTGAGACATGAAATGGTTCGAGGAAAGATACATTTGTGAAAACTTGTGATTTTGTGATATACTTAACTACTAAAGAATTATTCAAAGGATTGTTGTTTTAAAAGAAACTTATTCCCATTGTTTATAAGAGGGTGTTAATGTAAATCTTAGATTTGAGTATTATATCATTTTGAGACTTGTATTGAGTTGATTATTCTTCCCTGTCTATGTTTGATATTCATTTATTCTCATACATTTACATCATGGGACATGGTAAGTGAAATTGTGATACCATTAATTTTTGTAAGAAAAATGAGATCCCTATAAAACCTTTATATCTTGAGTCCCTCACCAAGGTAGTTTGAAGATAGAGTAGTAAATACATTGTTATAGATACCACCGAATTTTGTAAAAAAAAATGAGTCACCTTTAAAAATCTTTACATCTTGAGTCCCTAACCCAAGAAATTTGAAAGCAGGGTAGTGGATACATCTGAGAGATACCATTGATTTTTATAAGAAAATTAGGCACCTTTTAATTATTATTTTTTTGTATCTTGAGTCCCTAAGGTGGCAGAGTAGTAGATACATTGAGACAGATGTCAGTATCTTGAGTCCCTGAGGTGGCAAAGTATTGAATATGTGGTGATCAATATTAGTATCTTGAATCCCTAAAGTGAAAGGGTAGTAGATACATGAGATTTACACCTATATCTTGAGGTGGCAGGGTAGTAGATACAGAGTGATACTACCAATACCACCGGTACAACCATCATCATCTCATGTATTATATACATCCCATTACATAGCATTGTGTATTATTGTGCCTTGCGTGTAAAATTATTGGATCGTGTTGTGTGTGTGCCTATATTACTGTGTTTACCTTATTCACGCCGCTATATATAAATTGACGACATCAATATCGATTTGTCTTTTCTGTATATAGGTGGAAGCACTCCTAGTTTATTGCAAAACTTAATCAATTCCTAATACCGAGTTAGTCAAACCTACTGGGTATATGTGAATTGTATTCACCCCTACTTTTGCGCCCCCTTTTGGATTCAGATTCTAGACAAAGTTATCCTTGCGACAGCTAATGATTCAAACAAAGATCATATATCAGATTTGGTGGTGAAATTCAGGACATTCAGACCAATATCAATTCTATCTTTATTTGTAGTCTTTCCTTTTATTCAGAAACTAAGTTGTATGTACTATTCCAAAGTTCTATTAGATGCTCCTTACACTTACGATACTAGATTTTCGGATAATTCTTGTATATTTCTTTCCTTTCATTGGTGGTCTAACTTCCCTTTGGAAGTCTCGTTCATGATTTCACTTTTTGACTTACACATTAAATTGAATTGTGATATATGTCATCATGACCTTGATTTCTGAATCGCGACATTAGGTGCATGCAATTGAAATATTCGTTAGACCCATAAATATATTACTAACCCATGATTAACATTAATAATTCACCTAGCCATATGAAAATGATTATTGATCTGGATGGAGTGGCTTAATTATTAGTTTTGTGGCTTTTGTCTATTAGCAGAACTAGAATATCACCAACTTTTTGATATTAATGTTTTGGGGGAAAAAAATAGTTTGTGTACATGGAAGAATAAAGGACGGACACAAGAATTCAACAAAGGATTCTCGAGGAAATTGGTGTAAGGAATGGTCGGGCTCGAAATATCATGTTCCGTGAAGATTGTTTACAACAAATTTTAATTTGATAGAAAATAAATTACAATCACAAATAATTAAAATATGAAGAAACATAATTTTATTCATAAAAAATGTGGGTACAAATCTGTTTCTCTCTTGATTCTTCTCTCCTGAGATTTCTTAATGGTTTGAGAGTCGTTAGTGGCGTATTTCTCTAACGTAGGATGATTTTGACCTCCTTGAGCCATATTTTGATCTCTTGAATATCCCCAAAATTTATGGAATATTTGAGATACCTTTTCAAGTGAATATATACCCTTTATATATACATGAATTAGGGTTTAGGGTAGAGTAGCCTCCAAGAAACTCTGACTGAAATAGGATTTACCTTGTAGGGTCCTATAAAATTTCGATATCTACAAATGTCTCCTGCTTTAAGACTTGTCGAAGTGTAAACTTGATGAAATTCAAATACAGGATTTGAAGTACTGATTTTTTCACTATTGATGACTTCAGATTTGCAGATTCGATTTATGAGAGAAGAGATGGAGGACATATTTGGTCTCATTGGGCATGCCAATTAGTTTACAACAAATTTTAATGTGATAGAAAATAAATTACAATCACAAATAAAATATGAACAAACATAATTTTATTCATAAACAATGTGAGTTCAAATCTGTTTCTCCCTTGATTCTTCTCTCCTGAGATTTCTCCATGATTCGAGGGTCATTTGTGACATATTTCTCGAACATAAGATGATTTTGATCTCCTTGAGTCATATTTTGTTCTTTTGAATATTCCTAGAATTTATGGATATTTGAGATGTCTTTTCAAGAGAATATATACCCTTTATATAGACATATATTAAGGTTTAGGATAGAATAAACTCTAAAAAATCCTAACTGAAGTAGAACTCATCTTGTAGTGTCATACAAAATTTTGATGTCTACAAAGATAAATTTCGATTAGTTTATAAGGTCACATAATAATCATCATCGAGAAAGGGTCGGGAACTTGTGGCTGGACGATTGAGTATGACTTGTATCTCAATGACATGGAAAAAAAATACAAAATGATAAATATTTCAGATCGTATGATTTTATATCCACGGTATTAAAAAATTAACCGACACAGTAAATAGTATTTCCCCGTAGAAAGCAACCATTGACCAATAGTACTTTAAGGCCCCGGTGAGTTTTTCTATTGGTTGATGTATTAACTATATAACCAATAAACAATAGTTCTAACACAATTATTAGGGATTGAGTTCTGAACAATAAAACAACAATACATTATACTCTAAATTTTTCATATTTTACCAAGTATTTACTTTACAACCTTTGCTTACTGAAGGACTTCGGATCTGAGACCAACATCGTTCAAACATCATTGGACCCGCCGTGCAATCATAAACCATCAGAGCTCCACTACTCCATACGACTATATCAATACTTTCTTTATTGTCCTCGTTTAGTCCTTTCATATATTCACAAACATATTTAACTTACAATAATTGAATCTATCTAGTTAAATCAAGATGTGTGTTTTTAATCTCATGATAAATTTAATTACTGTATCATTTTCTCGATGAACAATCACTACTCTGTCATTTTATTCAAGATGAAATTTCACTCATCCATCCATACACGTAATTCACTTTTTCCTTTACTATTTCTGTCAAAGATGATGTAATGTGTGTATTTATTAACAACGAAAATAATTTTCCAAACGGTTTTAATTTTTTCTATTTATCTAAAGGAACTAAGTACTTTTGGTATTAATACAATACACACGATTTCTTTAAACCAAAAAGAAAGATTACTTTTTATGTGTGTGTTGTTCGGTTACGCTTATTGACTAGTAGACGACTCAATCTAAAATGGGAAGGCATGTCCCACTTATATGTGGTGATTGTAATATATTGTTAGTATTTCAAATTTATGGAAGAAAAAGATAAAGAGCTAAACTACAAAAGTTAGTGATGGTTGGAGAAGGAAAAAGAACTACCACTTTATATCTCTATTATATGTTAGAAATACAAAGTTGTTGCATTATTGGTTGGATTCTAGTCCTTTTACTTCTTAGTTAATTAATTTCTCTCTTTGAGTCAATCTGTAAGTTTAGAAGTTTTCAGAAACATAATTGGTAATAAACTACAAAAATTAGAAGTTGAGTGACACGTATTTAAGATGTATACTTAATCTTTCGTCTTTTAATTTAACATCTTTTTCTTGTGTATCAATTCAGTCGGTTGAAAATAATGTCAAAATAGTACAATTATCACTTTACCACCTAACATTTCTTTCTCCACCTTCTTGCTTCTAGAAGGATAAGTGTTTGACAAAGATTTTTTTTAGTTTGGTGGTGGCAAAATGATTCTTTTTCACTTGCCAAGTGTGGTTGCTTACTCAAGATGGGAGGGTCCACTAGCTTCTTTCCATTTGTTTGGTTTGGTTTTTTTGGGTTAAATCATTCTAGACTCTTTACCAATTGTTGTTATTTAAGGAACTATAATATTATTATAATAAATTGATATGATATCATAGGTACTACTATTATTTACGGGACTGAAAGTTCTAGGTGATTGGAACAAGTACCTTCTGCCACTTAAATACTGTTGATTGAAGTTTTGGTTAAATAATGGGTAATTAATTTCGCTATCAATCGATTGTTTAATAACCTAACAAATAATACACAAACGTTTGTTGGTATATGGTATCTTGGTATAATCGGTCTTACTGTATGCAGTAAAAAAAAATTCGGACCACGTGGTGTATTGGAAGATGAACATGTGGCAGTAAAAAGATTAGAGGGAATGCAAGATACCGAGAGGTTTTTCTTCGTAGGCTATCTCGATCATAAAATCACTAAAGCAATTGTTTAGGGGTTTAATATTTTTTTTGCGATCTTTACTTTTTTCCTAATATGTATATATATGAATATATATATTGTTATAAAGATGTCATGTATTGATAATTTAAAAAATGGATAGAAAAAAAAATCATATATTAACCTCATATAATATATAGATTATTGTAATAATTGGGAAATGAAATAGTATTTGGTTAATTGTAGCATGTTTTCTAAAGTGGTTATCTATTTTGTTCCCTTATTTATATTACGATGATTATCAGAACCAAAACTATTATTCTTATATTTATCTTTTTTTTTTAAATTCCTTTCACTATTTTTATTATCTTATTATTGAATATCCTAAAGTCTATCAAATGGTCAAACTTTCTATATTATGCAAAACCTATTGTTGTGTGTTTATAAAAAGATCAAATTTATTTTTTTGTATCTTCTTCGAATTTCAAGCACTAAAACTCATCAACACTACTTTAACATTACTATATCAACTTATTCAATGCAACATGATTTCTATATCATAATATAAAGTTTTCATATTTTAAGTCAGATTATATTATTCTAACTCTATTTATATATTTTCGTTGAAAATTTACATTATCTACATTCTTTCTTCATAATATCTGTGTGTATCCTACTGTGACACCCCATAACTCTGTTCTTACATGTACTTATGTTTCAAGTCTCATTTTTATATGTGGGAAGTGTATTAGGGTCATGAGAGACCTCTAGTACTTAGTCGAGTTTAAAATTTTCCTATAAATTGAGTTTCTAGTGTTAGATTATGCAAGGGTCAACTTTAAATGCCCATAACTCTTAGAAAACAAAGAATTATATGTACCATGACCTACCAATTCAAATGAAAGGTCCTTGAATGAATTTTCTAACACAACTGATTTCACCTCATTTGGTGTTTGGATTCAAAAGTTATGATCACTTTACTGAAGACTATCAGAGTAGAGTTGAACTACGAAACCTACCTACAGCCCGTGGTTTGAGTTACGGTCCGTCTGGTATCTCGTGGGAAAAACATCTGAAAATTCATTTTTAAGCCCCATACATGGAATCAATCTAGAAACCTCAAGTTTTTCCCAAAAGTTCATGGAACGGTTTCTACCTACAGGTTGTGAAAGTTTCTACGGGCCATAAGTGGGCATGTGAACGACTTTTGACAGCTTTTTCACAAAGGTTATTTTAGTTTTTCCCACCTTTTCAAAGTCTAAACTTGACATTTTTACACCTAAATAAATCTCTAAACATATCAGTTCAACCTTTTTACGCTAAATCACTTCCTCCAATTTAGAACAAGATTTTAAAGGAGAAAAAGACTAGAGTTTGAAGCGAAAACTTGATAATTCTTCCAAGATATTTCAAGATTCAAAACTTCCAGATATGTAAGGCTAACCAAAACATGTATTATGTTCTTCCATGTGCCCCATAACCCGAATTGATGGAGTTGTGAATGAATTGAGTCTCTCATGAATGTTTCTTGAAGGTTTCTCTAAAATCCTAATGTATTCCTATATGATTTTGCATGAATTACTATTTTTATGTATTAAATGCTTGAATTAGGAGATTTTTATTTTTCTACATGAACCCTAGCATGAATTCTTGTTATTTTTATATATTTCACTTAAATGGGTATGCATGAGTATAATTTGAGTATAAAGAGTCTATGGAATCCCTAAATACTTTAACTCTACTTTTGTTTTCTTGAATGGTATGAGTTAGAATGATGCATGATTGAGTCTTTATGAGTCAAGCGCTCAACCTTAAAAGAATGTAACCCAAGAGTTGATAGTTGTTGTGATGAATTGAGTTGACAAATGTCGAATGAGACTAGTTGAATGAGTTAACCACAAGGTTGATGTCTTATGAGCATGTTGAGTCTGAGGAGGAGTATTGAGCACCGAATTGAGTAAGAGTAAGTCCAACTCGAACTCAATAACTACGTGACCAACGTAGGAGAGGATTGAACTGTAAAAATAGATGTTTTCCTATTGTCCCAAAAAGGAGGACTTGATGTTATTATTGTGGTCGGATCCACTGATGGGATCTCCTTTATCCTGACAAGGTATTTGATGGATGTGGCAACAACATCATTTCGTTGTATCATCATCGGCTCATAGGTGATGGTTTTCGTTAGAGAAACTCCCAAATAGGCCTTGATAGTACTCTAAGTGGATTGAATTACATGGTATGTGAGTGGTCATTGTCTAAATTGTATTCTTACTTTGGACTCTTGACTTGATGATTGAGTTCCCTACTTCTCGAGTTGAGCTATTTTGAGTTGATGTTATTCTACCTTTACATGTTTCATTTTGCCAGTTTACATACTTGTGCATTTCACGTGCTGACGTCCATTTGGGTCTTCATCTTTTCATGATGTTGAGACAAGTATTAACAGTCATCAATAGGCGCCCAGTGAGGACCTTTTTGCATTTCAGCTGATTGGTGAATTCTCCCCTGCTTTTAGAGGATATCATGTTTCTATTTCTAGATTTGAGTCTAAAACTTATTTTATTCTATTTGAGGTAGTCATGGACCTGTCATTGGTATCATTTAGTCAGATGTTAGAAACTTCATAGACTAGATTGTTGAGTTATGACTGAATTATATTTTTGGCTAGTTTCTTTCATACTAGTCTTACTTATAGATTGTTTGGTCTTTGACCTTTTATTATCATTTGTCATTTCTTTTCTTTAAGTATTCTTATTCATTAATGTCTCCCGCTATTAGAATGTGATTAAATGAATGTGACAAGGCCGAGTGGTTCACTTTGGGGCTAGCAATAGTTTCTAAGTGCCGACCACACCAAGAATACCTTCTCAGAGCATGACAACTACCTCTTCGAGCCTCATTTGTAGGACTGCAATAAATATATTATAATTATTTAATTTATATATAAGAACTGTATATAAAATTTAATTTTAGACCTCAAAACTTATCGAGACGACCCTGCCTCTTCGAGATGAACCTCGGGCAGAATATGGCTTAGGACCAAACCAGTGATGATGCGGAAAAAAGGACAAAGGAGACACCAAGGTTAGAAAGTCAGGTATGAGAACGAGCTCATACCGAGTTGAACAGTTGTTGGCATTATCAACGACTTTAACACATGGCGTAGAGATATTGGTCTTTGTATTTTAGTGTCACAGTGGAGTCTTTTCGAATTTTTTGCTAAAGTAAATTATTATTTAATTAAATAGCATTTTTTTTTAAGAAACAAAAATCAAAATTTTAAATAAATATATTTCAAAGTGTACATGGCATCGAGACATTGATCTTAGTACTTTAGGGCTATAGTGAAGTTTTCGAGTTTTTTGCCAGAGTAAGCGATTATTTGATCAAAATAGCATATTTTTTAAAAAAGATATCAAAATTTTAAATTAACATATTTGAAAGTGTAACAAATTAAATATTATTTTATTTATAATATTCAATTGGCAAAATTTGACAGCCAACAAATTTAACAAATCATTAAACGTTATTATCGGTAATGTCTTATAAATAATTTGTTACCACAAATAACGTTTTATACGATATTGACAAACTTTGCAAGCTTGAAAATTTTTGACATTTAAAATTATTACTCAGAATCACGTTTTAAGGTTTGGAATTCATTCACATTCAATCAAATCCTGTAAATTTGAAATAAATTTTATATATATGGAAGCTACATGAATAAATACTACTCCCTTCATCTCATTTTATGTGATACACTTTGACTTTGCATCATGCTAAAGGGAAATTTTTTTTTTTAAAACTTGTGTTCTAAAATAACTTTTAGATATTTGTGTGACTAAGCATTATTTCATTAAGGGTAAAAGAAAAATTATTTTAAAGTTACTTTTAATTAGAGGAAGGTGACTTTTTTTATGGGACGGGCTAAAAAGGAAAGATTACCACAAAAAAATGGGATAAAAAGAGTATTATAAGTTATGACAATTAAATCATTCAAACACTTAAAAGACACACCAAGTAAGAATTATGATAGAAAATAATTGATTTGGTTTTCTAAATTTGAACACTAATACATAAATCCAGAAAAAGAAAGTATGTTCATTATAAATTAATTTTGGGGCGGGCTAAAGAGGAAAAATTGCCAAAAAAAAGGGGATAAAAAAGAGTATTATAAGTTATGACAATTAAATAATTCAAAAACTTAAAAGACATACCAAGTAGGAATTATGATAGAAAATAATTGATTTGGTTTTCTAAATTTGAACACTAATACATAAATCCAGAAAAAGAAAGTACGTTCATTATAAATTAATTTTTAATTTTATATCTTTTTTTAATGAATGGATGAACTATTTCAATTTTTCATACACCAAGCTCTTGCTAGGATGGCACAAATCGCAAGAACGCCTCTATTTTAATTGTATTTCATTATGGGTGATTAATAAAGCTTTTAATTCCAACCACCCGGCCCCTTCAACCAATAAATAAATCATCCATCAAATAACCACAAACTCAGTAGCTAGCCTCCATCGATATCATTTACAACCACACTCAATTAAGGGAAAAAACCAAACTTAATACATATTTGAGTGCACACTTAACTAAAGAGAATATATTCCGTGTTAGAAAAATGCAGGAGTGCAACAGAAAATTCAAGATAAGCTTAGAAGAGATCTATTGTTTTCCTCAATAATAAATTAACTACTCGTATAATAATACTCCAAACTCACCGATCTGAATTAGCTTCAGTCTACTACATTCAAGGGCCATGTAGCTATAAGTATTCGTAAGATTAAGATAAAATAAGCATGTTAAGCAACACATACATGAAGAATGTTCAAAATTAGCCAGAATTAATTTAGAAAATACTGTGCGTGTGGCAAGTCATTAATCCAAAAATAATCTTATTTTAGTGGATGCCTCTTTTTTTTTTTCTCCATAACGCACTATAATGCAAGGTGGGTTGCATGTCATTTGGAAGCTATGACTTTTATGTTAATGGAGGAAATTCTTGGTCAAAGATAAAAAAGAAAGTGAGAAAATTTGATGGAAAACTAATAATGCTACCTAAGGAAACGTAATCAACGTCAATTATGCCCTATCACAGTGTGACAAAAAGGTGGGAAAACTGATTAATGTTCCAGAGAGAATCAGCCACTGAATTATTCTCAAGAATAATTATAATTATTTTTGGCTTGTTTAAATTATCCTTTGAAAAGATACCATCTATCTTGGACCCGCAATTACTGTTATAACAAATTTTCTAGAAATTTTGGCGTTTGGGCAAACAGATAAGCCATGAATTCTGACCCATCCACATGTGGTCTTGACTCAGATTTAATCCTTGAATTAATTAAGACTAAATGATTTCTATTTGATTAATCACTTGTCCACCTAATTAATTACCCCACACAAGAAGAAGGAAAATCTTCTTGCCCAGGATTTAGAAATGTCAAGGGTAGTAGTACTTGTTTGACTAATTGACTTGTGGTCCATTTGGCCAGGACGAGTGAGCTAGTTGTGCTTTCTTATTCATGCAAATGTTTGAAAATTTAAAAGCTCTAGAGTGGTTGGACTAGTAAGGAGACAAAGTGTGACGGTTACAACCTAATATAGACGGGTTAAATATTTAAAGTTTATAAAAATTTTGAATTAATATACGATAGTGACCGAGTTCACAATTACAAATATAGTTTGAATATTTATTATGAATTTTGTAATTGAGAAATTCAAGATCGATGCAAAAGTTATTGAATTTACATAAGGTATAGTACATAAACGCGCTCTTTAACTTAGTCTCATCTCTCATCTATGACTTCCAACAACTTTGAATATGCATAAGTAGACACACGCATCCTATGTAACATCCCTACGTGTATTATGCCACATACGACACATATGTTTACTTGTTTAATATTATATAAGTTTAAGTGTTTACTTATGAACACCAAAAATTAAAAAACATAAAAGTTAAATAGAAAAATATATTTATGTATTATGTCTTTCTAGAAACACGTAAAATATGCTTAACATCAATTTGGACAGTTTAGTAATGCACATGCAACGTTCCCACATCTAATGTTAGAGCTCAGTCAATTAGTTTATCAAATCCTTGTTTGAACTGGAATTAATGTGTGTTAGGTTCCAGAATGTTATACATGTAAGCTACCAGCATTTAAGTTTGGCAATAAACCTATAGAGTCATAAATCGAATTGTGCAATATCTAATTTTAGGGCGGGGTTCGTGTCTCAGCGATACCACTTCTGCTTCACGGTCAAGGACTAGTTGATGTAGCCTGCATTGCAGCTCTATGCCATACAAAATAAGTCACTTGTCTTAGGCCCCATTTTTTTTTTTTAACAATGATAAAATTATAGTATAGGTATCTTTTAAAATAAAATAAAATTATATTATCCATTTCAATTTTTAGTTTAATATTCAAAAGTTTTATAAAAAGAATTTTTTTTATTAAACTTTTAACTTCAAGACAACCAAATTAAAATGGAGAAAGTACTACTAATAGAACAAATAAAATTTATATAT
>JBCEWC010004809.1:0-26378 GCA_038996855.1 Solanum aculeatissimum
AAATCTACAGCATTCAAGTCCCAACACTAATCTACAACAATATTGGAAGAACCCATAACTAATTGGAAAGCTTAAAAATAAATTTAAAAGGGTTAGGGTTCTTAGGATTTTCAAGGATGAAAGAGGATCCTTGAATCAAGTCCCACATACCTTAATCCAAGCAACTAGTCCACAAGATAACCAAATCAAGTCATCTTCACCAAATTCTACAAGATAGCTACAATGGAGGTCAAGAGAGTCTTAGGATCTTAAGATAGTGTATAGGAGAGTTCTAATGGATGAAATAGGGTTTGGGTAATGTTTAAGGGGTTTAGGAGACCTTTAGGGACCAAAAGGGGGCTTAGGGAAATGTTAAATCACTAAAATACCATTAATAAAATGTAACTTTCCAGAACTAAGTAGTGTCAAATGGTGCTACAGTGACCGTTTACTGGTGAACGGTCCATCCCCTTTGCCGTCAACCATGCCTTAGCCAATTTCTTCAACGCAAACCCTCGGAGGACTTTCTGTTACATTTCACAAACCCATAAATGGTCCGTTCAAGGTGAAACGTCTCGTGCAAGGCACCGTACAACCTCCCTTAGGGCCAAAATCATAAGCCAAACCTTGTCCTAGCCACTTTCCACCTTCACGGGATAGTGGACGGTTCGTCAAGTGTCAAACGGTCCGTTTAAGGTTCCGTTGACCTACACTTGGCTTAGGGGTGGTTGAAGGCCATCCCAAGGTCACTGTGACACCTCAAGGGACCCTAGACAGACCATAAAAAGGTTCACGGTCCGTGAAAATGTCCTTGTCCATTTTTCGGAGACTATCTCCAATGGCTTCCAAATTTTAAACAGTCTCACTGTTTGGGCCATATCTCCCTCATCCAAAGTCCAAATTGAGTAAAACCACTTGTGTTGCAAATCTAACTCAATGTGATTCAATTTTATATGTGTTAGCTCATATGGTTCATCTCACATAAAAAGGTATGACTGTTTGAAGTACACTGCCGAAACTTTCCCTCTAGGACACTTACTAGCCCAATTTGTATTCGGCCACTTAAACTCAACCCGTGGCCACCAAAACTCAACCATGGCTTGTAGTACATCATAGAATGCCAACCATAAGTATATTTTGAAAATGTTTAGGTTGTTACAGAGGTCTATTGATGGAATTGTTGTACTAGTTGATGTACTAGACCTAGCCTTTGTTATGTTATGGCTATTGTTCATGTCTATCACTATCCACTTTGTGATATCTTATGTATGTACTTGAGTTTTTGCATTTGTATGCACCTACCTGATATATAATTGTGGCATTGGAATGCCAAAGCTTATATTTCATCATTGTGTTGGTATGCCCTATCCATACTCAAATAGTTCCATTTACATGCACAGAGTTGATTCTTACTTGTTGCATTGGTATGCACCCATTCTATTTTGAATTGTTGAATTGGTATGCACAGAGCTTATATGTCATTGATGCATTGGTATGCACATATACTTATACTTGGATTGTTGCATTGGTATGTACACGTCTCATATTTCATCGTATTACTTGGGAGATTATGATACTTGAGACATTACATCATAAGGCCTGCAATGCCTTGCGATACTTCAGTATGAGGCCTGCGACGCCTTAAGATATTTAAGTACATGAACTACAACGCTCCCGGGTTCTATCTTGTAGCTTCTTCTTGATAGATATGTGCAACAACCCTACAACGGTTGTGGTTCCACCTCCTATATAACCTGCGATGCCATTGCATCCATACTTTTCATATGCATTGCATCATTGCCTACTTGCTATATTTACTACTCTTGGTTATTCTTATTGTGTACTAACCTTGTGATACAGGTGTTACGATTTTTTATTATTACATACTTGTTCGATTGCTCTTGCCCAATCAATTGAACCTACTGGGTACATTTTGATATACTCACCCCTACTTTGTTTTCTCCCTACAGATAGAGTATAGGGACCCGTACAGGGTAGTTGATTCACTCTAGTTGAGCTTTTCTACATCTATCTAGATCCTACTGGTGAGGCTCAGACTTCGAGTCATCGTGGATATTTGGGATTTTCTTTATTGTTTCTTTTCAGACTTTGTATCAGATAATATGAGACAACCTTGTATCTTATTTTGAGACTGTTATATTTACTCTTCCGCATTATTTAGATGCTCTTGTACTCACGACTCTAGGTTTTGGGATTCATTATGTTATGTTATGATGATTTCTATTTTACTTTATTCTTCTTTAGTCATGATCCTATTTTAGGTCGTGATAAGTTTGTTATCAGAACCCTAGGTTCATTGGATTAATGAGTCAAGAGTAGGGTATCTAGCAGAGTCTCGCCGATCGGCATGTAGATGTATATACCTATCTTCGAGAGGCTACAGGGCACTTAATAGGAAATAATTTCTTTTCTTGCTTCTGTTCTTGCATTTCTTCATATCACATGCTTTGAAAGTGTCTAATCTACTCCTTCTACGCATATGTTGATGACCAGATCATGACGATCAGTGGGAGAGCCCGAGCCTGCTGATGTGGCTCCTACTTGTGGTCGAGGTAGAGCTCGTGATAGGGCCAGGGGTCGAGGGCATGTTAGAGGGGCAGCTCCGCTCGGGGTCAGACTAGATTGACTTCTCTAGAGCCTAAGTATGTGCCAGCGGAGCCTACAGACTATGTATCACTATCTCCAGCCCCAGATGTTATGCCTTCGGTTAAGGAGTTACTTCTAAGGTTATTTTCTAGGATGAATGAGCTCCTCCTGCCCTAGCTACTGTAAATGTACCGATCTCTATAGTACTGGTTGGCCCTTCTACAGTTCTAGCTGAGCTAGTCATGACCCATGGTAGTCCTTTTTTAGCTCCAATGGATTCTCCTATGACTTTCATGTTTCCGTCGTAGACGCCTCGACCGAGTTCTGGTTTACAAATTTAGGGCTTATTTGTTTCTCCGTTCATTGCACAACCCTTATTCATGGTGCCACCATCTTTAGCTAGCCCAACCATGTCTACTACAAAGTAGAAGAGTTTTGAGCAGTTTGTTATATTAGCTGCCTCGAGGTTTGATATCACACAAGTAGATAGATCTTATGATTTCTTATTAGAGTGTCGAGACTGGCTATGTAATTTGTCCATTATGGAGTGGCATGGAGTTTCTTATACCTCTTACAAGTTCACCGACCTAGGTAAGGAGTGGTGGAAGTTAGTTTTGGCTCATAAACCAGTGGGATCTCTAGTTATGACCTGGGAGTAGCTCAAAGAGATATTTTTGGAGAGGTTCGTGCCATATACACTCCAAGATAACCGTTAGGATGAGTTCGATATACTACAATAGTGTTTTATATTAGTCTCAGACTTTTAGGCTAGATTTCATACATTGTCCAGATATGCCTTGTCTAGCATTCCTACCGAGTTCAAGAGGATTTGATGATTTTCCAAAGGATTAACAAGGTTCTTTAGGAGGATACAACTTCACTGGTTCTGGCTGGAGGATCATTCCAGAGTGTGGTGGATCATGCTCGTTTGATAGAGCACATTAGGAAAGATAGAAAGGGTGGCGAGGAGAGTTTTTGTCAACATGGGCAATTTGGTGGACACCCACCATGGGATCGAGAGTTTCAGAAGTAGAGCTACCAGGGTCGAGCAGTTCAGGCAACTCTTCCAGCATCTAATAGTGTTGATAGGTCCAGGTCTACCCAGGTGGGCAGTACACCCAAGCATGGTGGATTTTTAGAACAACCATCTCAGAGGTAGGAGACTAGGGCTTATTATCTTTGTGAGGAGATTGAATACTTAACCCATCGTTGTCTACACCGTGTATCTTCTGCACAGGCTTCAAGGTCTAAGCCAGCCCATCCAGCCCCAACACTAGCAGTTATAAACACCTCTCAGCCATGAGGAGAGGTACCAGAGGAGGTTGTGGCACAGTGAGAGGTGGAGCTCATGGAGGCCCTTAGTTTGATATGATTTCTTAGAGAGAGTCGGCAAAGGCCTCTAATGTTGTTCAGTGTGCCACCATTCAACTTCAATTTTATTTGATCTAGACTCTACTTATTCGTATGTGTCGACTTATTTTTCTATAGATATTGATATTATGTGTGAGCCACTTGCCGAGCCTATTTGTGTTTCTACCTCGATAGGTGAATTGTTAGTGGAGAATCAGGTGTATCATGTGACTTTTATTGGGATAGATATTGTTGCTGACTTGATATTGTTAGATATAGTAGACTTTGATGTGATATTGAGTATGAACTGATTATTGCCTCATCATATTATTCTAGAATTTGATGTGAAGACCGTGGCCTTATCTTGGACTGACTTGCCTCAGTTGGCTTGTATTGGAGCATGTAGCTCTTATCGTAAGGGAGTTATTTCTTATATGCACACTTGCCAATTGATGGATAAGGGTTGTTTGTCTTCTTTAACTCATCAGATACTAGAGACAACCTTATATCTTATTTTGAGACAGTTGCATTTACTTGTCCGCACTATTTAGACGCTTTTGTACTCATGACTCCAGGTTTTGATATTTCTTATGTTATGTTGTGATGGTTTTCACTTTACTTTATTTTTTTTAGTCATGATCCTATTTTGGGTTGTGACACCACTGATTCATATCTCAGATAATTAGGTTGAGATTTATGGACGAAGTCTATGCACGGAAGTTCCATGTATTTATATGTCTTTCCTCTACAGGTTGTGAATAACATTTCTCTTTTGGCATCAAGTGGGAGGATAGCTTCGTGTGGTGGGACAGCTCATGTATGGAATGACCAAATTGGTATTTTGTTTGATGAAATATATATATTTCTACTATATAGAAGCATGAAGAGCTAGGACGACCACAACATAATTGTATTGTATATTGCGCAATAAAAGTTAGACAAATTTCTACTTTATGGTTATTTAAAACAAAAGTAAGGGTACTTTCGTCTTTTGGCTCAATTTTGTTTCTTTATACCACGCTTCTCGATCATTCTTCTCTTTTCTTCATCTCTCTTCTTAGTTTCTTTCTCATTCCTCTTCTTACAATATTGGAAAGACTAATATTATGAAGCAACACTCTAGTAGTGCAATTGAAAGTGTGAAAAGTCTTTCATATTTTGTCTGTGGAGTAATAATCAAAATAAAGGCAAGTACTGCATGTCCTGCCAATATTTTATCTTTAAAGTTGTTTACGTATTGCATATTTAAACAATTTTAAGTTCTATTTTAAGTATACTGAATAAAGAATCTAGTTTCTTTCTGTTGTAATATGCATAAGCTTTGTTCTTATAAGAGAAACTAAATGGTTCTTCTGCTCAGTCGATTCTATTGTATCTGGTAGTTGTTGAAAATTTCTGTTAACATGTTTGCTTAGAAGTATATTCAATTTGTTATAGTATATTTCTTTCCTCGATTGAAGCTTTGTAGGTCCATTATATCCATGAGAAAGAGATCTTTTAATGGAAAGAAAATGAAAGTTTTATAACTGTTCTGAAGCATGTGACATGTGTTCAGGTGTCACAAAAATATCATTGATGATAGTTGTGAAAGCAATACCAAGGTTCTAGCTAAGAGGAATTGATTATTAAGTAATAAATTTCATTTTCCTGTCTAGCTCACACAAGGTAACAGTAGGGCCTGCATACATCTCCACCCTCTTCATACCCCATTTGTGATATTACACTAGATATGTTACTGTTGTAGAGTGTAACGGGAGTTGAAAAGCCTTGATGGACTTATGGAACTCAAGATAAGGTGGTTCTAGTTTAAAATGCACTCTCTTCATAGCTCTAGAACCATCTGATGCAAGATTTTCAATCCCACTCTGAACCATCAGTCTGTTCTTCCATCCCTCTTGTTGTTTCAACTACAACAAAACATATGGATTCTTCAGAAGTCTTCAGAGTTTCAGGTATATTATTTTTTTTTTCAGATTTAGCTATAAATAAATTTCAATTTTCTACAGATTTGAATTTTACGACTCAATTCCCGGGATGATGTCTTTATTATTCTGTCTAATTGGCTCCCCTATTTTTATGGCTGATGTGAAGGTTTATGTAAGAAAATAACAGAGATTTGAATTTGCACTTTCTGGATTTGAATGATTTTTCTTATCAATAGTATGCCCTACTGATTGCTAAAGGTTATCTAGTTACTCTGTACTCTAGCTCTTTATTCTCTCAGTGTTACTCCTACTCTGTATTATTGTCTATGATATTGAGATTCCTTTGTAAACCATAACAAGACGATATATGAATACTTTTAAAGTTAGATTTGCTCAATCATAACTGGAAAATGTTTGAAATGGCCTTTCTACCTCTACGGATAAGACTTGCCTATAGTCTACACTCTCAAGATTCCACCTTGTGGGATTGCTCTTGTATAACTAGAAAAAAGTTAAAGCGGATTGCAGACATAAAGGGATGTCCTAACAATGTTTTTTTGAAAACTATCTCATAAAGGTTGGATCAGCTTGGCGAGGCTATGGTGGCTACAGGTTATGTTCACACCGTTAGGGTTCAAAACAATGTCATGGCTTTTAATGTAATGTCATAGCTTGAAACTTGAGATTTTGTTTTCTGTTTTAGTATATATGATGATTTAGTATTGTAATTTTTGACCTTTTTTTGTTATGATTATTGTCTTTCAAATAATTATTTCTTTTAATGTAAGATGTATTGATTCCATGAAATAAAATATTTTTTATTGAAAGTTAAAAACTTTAAGTGCACAAATATTATCTTATAATTTTCATGTTGTACGGGCATATCATATCTAGTGTGTATATATAGACATAAACAATAACATGCATAGAGACCAGAATCAAGCATTACAATCATGAGATGCAGAAAAGTTGAAACAACTATAATATCATTGACGGGAGCATGCATCAGCATCAAATGAACTCAAAACATCTAAAAATATTCAAATTGCTGGCCAGTTTACCTGCTTAGCCAAAAAATCAAGCGTAAACTGTATGAACACCTTAAAGCATTTCTATCAACACTAATCTTCAAAAGAAGCTACAGAGTTCTATAATTGCATAATTAAGAAGGGGCAAAGTTCAACGACTCAAACTTCCACAAGAATAATCAATTGCTGAAGAGAAAATCTAAAGAGAATGAAATTCCTTTGTTTTTCTTCGTTACATGATAGATGTCCCATTTGATGTTGTATTTCTTAATATTCGTGAAAAGAGATTGAAGGGAGACGAGAAATAAACAATTTAACAACAAAAATATAAACACTTTTAGTTCACATTATCTTTGACATTATGAGCTTTCAACAGTTCGCCTTCGCCTAAAAGAGATAGAAATACAAGACATATAGAACCTGATATAGAAACCCGAGTAGAACAACAATTCAACAACTTTCAATATCAAATAGCCTCTAGGGCTTTAATCTTTAACATCCCTGTTTAAATATTGTGATTGAAATAGTTGTCTTCACAAACAAAGTCATTGCAACTTACCAAATTACAAAGGTCGAGGGATCCTAGAAATATATCTTCTGATAATGCAGTATATTATTTTCTTTGAGCTCCTTCTTTCGAGTTTCTGCATAAGTGGATCCAGAAAACACAGAAAAACAAATATGCTAAGTGGATTCTGTTCCATATTTGAATTGAGTAGTGCATAAACTATCACATGCAATAGGGATATGCAAAGGAATCATCAGAACTATCATATAAAATTGGAATACTGCAAATGAATAGTCGAAATGATATGCCTGCTATGGCTTTGAGGCTAGCAAATAAAAGCAACTCATGATGCAATATATTCCACAGAAACTCTTGAGACGGCTCAAACTGTAATGCAAATATGGCACAAATATGTACTGCATCTACATTAAACTAATTGTTTGGGACTGGGGCACTGTTATCTAGATTGAACACTGAATCTATAAGCATAGAAAGCATCAAAACCAAACATTTTGAAGGTACCTTCAATTTCTGTACATTCCAAGACAAGGCAAGAATTGGTGGTTGCACGGTACAGATTCCTCACTTAACAATGACAGTAATCCTTAATCTTTTCTGCACTTTACACTGTGCCACATATTCAAACTACACTAAATGATAGATTCAAATTTCAAGCTCTCCATCTTATATTTGCAACTTTTTCCTGAAAGGAAGTGCCAACACCTTAAGACTAATTTATGCCTCACCTTAGCAGGTTTCACCAAACAAATGCGGAAATCATTGCATCACCTGTCAGAGAAATTATAAGGATCATGTGTAGAAGTTTCTGGAAATTCATGTAGGGTAGATTTGGAAATTACCAATGTTGCTATCAGTTGGTAATGCACCATTCATGAGGTTTCGACACTGAAAGGCTGAAAGTAGATGATGCTTAATGGATCAATTGGTAATACAGAAGAATGCTAAGTCTTCTTTCACATCTTAGCTGGACAATTGATTATAAGATCTTGCCAGTTCTCAAGTTATAAGACTTCCTCATCAATCAGTATCAACCACTGATTTCCTAATAAGGCTTTGGTACTGAAAAAATAAATTAGAGAAACCAACAATGTAGATTATATCCATCACATGGGAAAGTGTCCAATGGAACCCAAGGAAGAGAATTTATGAAGGGTCAGCAGAAAAGGCTTTGCTCCCGACAAACCTTAACTCTACCTTGGCAAATAAGGAGGTTGTTTCCAATAGACCCCGAATCAGCTACATATATAACTAATTCATAAATACTTCTTTAAAAAAATAGTTACACCATATTAAAGCATAATATAGAACTAACTAACAAGTTCTGGAGTTATCGGTCTAGGAGAAAATAGGGGTATCTACCTATAAAAGATTTATGAGTCTAAAAATAATCTCTTGGAATGTGAGGGGACTAAATTGTGATAGGAAGAGGGGACTAATCAGAAATATGCTTAGATCTTCATTTGTCAGAACAGATTTCTTCGACATTAAGAAATTTCAAGAATTTGTAGCAGCTGAGTTTAGCAGGGAATATGCTAAGAGGGCCTATCCCAATCCCGAGTCTCTTTCATGGATGTTAATCAACAAGAAAAGCAAATTCTTGGAAGTAATCGACGTCTCAAACAGCTAACTGTCGGGGAACATCCCAGATTTCATAAGTGGATTAAACCTCAAAGTGCTCAACCTAGGAAGCAACAAGATTGCAAGTCAAATCCCAACATCAATCTCCAATATTGATAAGCTTGAGAGGTTGGATATACCAAAAAACCAGACTAGTGGTACAATCCCTACAGGTCCAGGATCACTAGTGAAGTTGCAATGGTTACACTTGTCGATCAACATACTTTCGGGGAAAATATCAGATAGTTTGTTGGGGATTGAACCATTGAGACATGCAAACTTCAGAGCCAACAGATTATGTGGAGAACTCCCACAAGGCAGACTATACAACATCTTCCCGCAGCTGTCTATGCCTATATTTTGTGCTTGTGTGGCAAGCCTTTACTACCTTGTAAGGGAAAAAAACAAGACAAGTTGGCCAGTAACTACTGACTCCATTCATAGGAATTTATGTTTGTTAACAAACAAACAAAGTTTTTCTCTTTTTGATCTAGTACTACTTGTACAACTCTATCATCTCACATTGTTAGTCAGTGTTACTTCGCATAAATTCAATATGAAATGAATAAATTCATCTGACAAAGATCCTCATAGCACATTTGATCACAAACTCAATTCAATTATCACTTGACTAACACAAATATAATTGAAAATAGCTCATGAAATAAACCAACAAAGCAAATATAATTGAAAATATAGATAGCAAGAAGGTCGGTCAGTTTCCCTCAAATTTCATGTTTCAAATACAAGCATTCAAAAACAAAACTCTATTCGTCCTCATCCTCATTTTCTTTTTCTGACTATTCTTCCTCATCTGGACATTCTTCTTCATCAATTGATTCATTTGCCCCTTCATTTGTTAGCTCTTCTATATCGATCTCTTCTAATATATGTTCAGGATGCTCTAAATTATTTTCTAACTCAACATCCACTATGTAGTGAACACTTGATATATTTTCATCCTGATAGACAATATCCAACATGTTTCAAACTTCCACATGACCCATGGGTTTTATTTTAATTACCACCCAACCAATCTGATTTATTTGGACGCAAGGGATAAGGTGCATAATACACTTGCTTAACATTTTGTGTGATGGTGAAAGGATCATATGCCCTATACTCCCTTGTGTGACTTACTTCAATGATATTATATTATTTGATTTCTATAGAACCTCTTGGGGTTGGATCAAATATAACAACCCAAAAATTTTTGAACTTCATAGTGGCTAATCAAGGTCTATTTGAACCTGTTTTGGTTTGCTAGTGGCCATCATGGGTCTTGCTTATGTGTCCATGTTCAAAGGAATCGCGAGGGTTAAGATTGTTTGATGTTTAATAGAGAGTTCTGACTTTGAATGGCTATATCTCTTGGTAAAAGATGAATTGTATAGACTATGACCTATCAAAATGAATATCTTTGAGTTATCTTCGCAACGCAATTAGCTTCACTTGAATCGAAGTTCGAATGTGGTAGTTATGGTTGTTATGGTGAGACTGTCCTTGCATGAAAGCGTTCTGGAAAGGAAGGGCCGAAATTGGCTAAGGCAGGGCCACATGGAAGGACCACGGACCGTGTGGGGGTTCACAGTCCGTGAGCCCAACCGTGGGTTGGTCCAGAGTATGGGCTAGGTGAGGGACCAAGGCCCCGAACAAAGTGAGGCTCCACGGACCCCTTCACGGTCCGTGTGATGCCTCATTGTTCGTGAGGGCGCCCGTAGTGTGGTCCAGAGAATTTCTTGGACCCTGGGCCAGGACTCCGATCCAAGTGAGGTGCCACGGACTACTTCACGGTCAGTGTGATACGTCACGACCCGTGATCCCGTCCGTGAAGTTGTCCAGAAAGTTTCCTAGATTTGCAAGCTAAGGTTGTGACCAAGTGTATCCACACGGTCGAGTTCACGGACCGTCGACCGTTGTACAGTCCGAGTAGGTGTTCTGCGACTCTAGTTCCCAGTTATTTTTCTCCATTTCATTAATGGTTAGATTGCAATTTTAATTAATCCTAGGGTCATTTTAGTCTTTCTAAACTCTCCTAAAACCCCTAAATCGAACCCTAATTACCCTAATTCATTCAATCCCTTAAAATCTCTCCAAATTATTCTCTCAATTTTCTCTCAACCTTCATTGAATAAAAGCTTGGAAGCTTGGAGAAATTGGATTCTTCTTCAGATTCTTCTCATTCTTCTTGAGTAATTAAAGGTATGTGGGATTTATTCATGATTATTCTTTCAACCATGAAGACCCAAAACCCCTATTTCAATTTTGATGAATTTTGACCTCCATTGAAATTGGATCTTTTAATTTATGAATGTTTTACTTCAATTAAAGTGTGGGCTGTGTTAATTTATTGATTTCAAAGTGGATTGAGCCCCTTATTGATGATTTCCATTGATTTTATGATGTTTCAAAAATTCATGTCCCCTTAGTTCTTCAATTCAAGTATGGGTATTAAGAATTTATCTTTAAATTTATGATTTCATTATGCTTTGAATATGAACCTCTTGTATTGGTGATTTAAATGATGATATCCAATACCCATTCTACTCTTGATCATCTATGCATTACATTCATGAGCATGAAAGGGTTGTTACGATGAAACTCTTGATAAAGGCTTGGCCCTCATGTTATGATATGTCATGGGAAATGTTATGTTATGGATCTTTGAGAAATTATGGGTGTTTACACCATTATGATATGATATGATATGTTACGAATGATGCATGATATGATATGCTATGTAGATGAGCTACTTCTATTACATTGGTCTTGGAAAATGGCTTTCGGAAACTCTTGTTGGCTTTTGAGCCTAATTATGGAAGGACTTGAATTATGACTTGGCTTATGGCCCAACTATGCATTATTTTGAACGAAAGGTCAAATCTCCATTTTGAAATCTTGTATATGTATATGGATTCCCGTGGGATGAGACTTAGCACCAAGAGATTGGAGTCGGGGTGAACTATCTCCAAGGGTTCATACTTCTTTTCGTCAAACCATGTGCCCCCATGGGTTATCTCCCTTGATGGGATTGACTTATTATGTATCCCCTTGTTTAAGGGTTAACTAGGGATCTACCTGGCAAGTAGTCCAATTCCAAGTAGTAGCTCGCTTGGTCTCTCATGTTGTCGGTTGAGGTCACATTCCCGTTATGATATATAGGTTTGCACTTCATGCATCACTACATAACATGTCATATTGTTATGATATAAATTCCTTTGGCTATGTGCACTCATTTCCGTACCATGTGTGCCCTTGTCATCTAGCCTTGTCGTAGGATCATGTGTATGTGCATGGCATACCCGCATACTTAGTTCATTATATGTGCTAGCCCATACTATTTGTCTACATGTTCTAACCATGTAGGGACTGGAGACAATTTCCTTCCATCGTTGGACGTTTAGCGAAGACTTGAAGTGTTGCTTGTGGTGAGCCCTATACTCCAAGGGCAATACCTAATTTCATGTACCTTATGTCTTTAGTTTATGTTCCTTTTATCATATGACTTGAGGGTGAGCCCGGAATATGTCGAGGCCAAGTCTCATCTTATGTAGAGGCATTGTTGGACATATCAAACTCTATTGTATGTTATGTTATGTGTTGGTTGCAATGATATGACTATCTATGTTAGTTGATGGTATCTTATGTTATGCTCTCGTTTATGCTTATGATATTATGATATGTTTGATTTGGAATGTGCCTATGTGGAAAGTCTCTAACTCTTCTTGCCCCGATAGCTTGAGTCATACTTACCCGCCCCTTAGAACATAATTGCTATGTGCTATGTGAATCATGCTTATCCCATTCTCGTCAACATCCCTATAGCTTGAGTCCAAAGCCTCAAAATCCCCTAAACTTATGTGTTATTTTTTATGTTTACGCGCTTATAAACCAATGATGTATGTGATGATGCTATGATGGCTTGATCGAGGACTCTCAAGTTCTCCTTCGCTATGTCACATCTAGGCCCTACTCTCGGGTGGTGACAAAGATGGTATCAGAGCCTTAGGTTTGTAAATGATCCTCAGAGTCCAACATGTTACGTCAATTAAAGTCTTGTTCATGGGGTGTGATGCGCACCATACCTATGAATGAGAGGTTATGATGATGTTTTAGGAATTTTCTCACTTTATTGTCCCTTATGTCGTGCTGTGAGCTGTTTTGAAAAGTTTCCTAAAATGGGGTATTCCTCTTACTCTTTTGAAAGATGCCTCTCAGAAGAGCTCCCCTTCCCAGATAGGCTCCTGTTCATGAGGAACAAACCCCTCGTGAGCCTTTGGAGGAAAAAGTGACTCACGCTGAATTCTGAAATGTGGTGTCTATATTTGCCTAGGTTGTGGCTAATCAAGCCCGGCCAACTAATCCCACAAACGGTGACACTCCAGCTTTTAGGGTGAGGGACTTCACCCGAATCAACCCTCCGAAATTCTTTGGTTCAAAGGTGGATGAGGATGCCCAAGAGTTCATTGATGAACTTATGAAGGTGTTGACTGTTATGGGTGTCAGTTCTAAGGAGAAAACGGAGTTGGCTGCATATCAATTGAAGGATGTGGCTCAAGTGTGGTATAATCAGTGGTTGGTGTAAAGAATGGTAGATGTTAAGGTTGGTTGGGAAGAGTTCAAGGCGGCTTTTCTGGACCGTTTCTTCCCTCGTGAACTTCGGGAAGCCAAGATGACTGAATTTATCAACATCAAGGAAGGTAACATGTCTGTGAGGGACTATTCTCTCAAGTTCACTAAGCTCAACAAATATGCTCCTATGTTAGTAGCTGATCCCCATGCAAGGATGCACAAATTCATTTCTGGTGTCTTTGATTTGGTTGTGAAAGAATGGCATACTGCCATGCTTATTCGGGACATGAATATATCTAGGCTCATGACTTATGTCAAACAGATTAAGGGTGAGAAGCTCAAGGAGACGAGGGTGAACGAATCCAAGAGAGCCCAGTTTGATGGTGGATTCTCTAACTCTAGGGGTGGTGGCAGATTTGGTCGATTTCAACAAGGCCAAGGTTCGAACATGAAGCTTGCTAATCTGAGAGTGCCTCCTCCTAAGGCATATGTTGGGGGTGGTCCATGATCTCCGCATTGTGGTCAATGTGTGGGAAACCATTTGGGTGAGTGTAGGAAGGCTTTGGGTGCTTGCTATGGGTGTGGAAGTATGAATCATAAGATTTCCGATTGTTCAAAGAACATTAAGAGGGATCAAGTGGCTCCAATGGGTCAGGAGCATCCAAAGGCCCAGGTTGATGGTGCTCGCAGAAATAATAGGTTCTATGCTCTTCATGCCCGGCAGGAGGTGGATGAGGCTCTAAACGTCGTGACTGGTATGTTAAAATTCTTTGATTTTGATGCTTATGCTTTACTTGACCCGAGTGCAAATTTATCTTTTGTGACTCCTCTGTTGGCTGTTAAATTTGGTTTGAGTCCTGAAACTTTGAGGGAACCTTATTCGGTGTATACTCCTGTGGGTGAGTCTATCATTGCCTAGAAAGTGTATCGGGGTTGTCCTGTTTCTGTGTTGCATAACATTTTCTCCGATGATCTTGTAGAGCTTGAGATGTAGACTTTGATGTTATTCTTGGGATAGATTAGTTGCATGCCTCATATGCCTCAGTTGATTGTAGAACTAGGCAAGTTAAATTCTAAGTTCCCAATAAGCCTATATTGGAATGGAAGGGAAGTGATTATGTGGTTAGAGGTTGGTTTATTTCCTACCTTAAGGCCCGGAGAATGATTTGTAAGGGGTGCATCTATCATATTGTAAGAGTGAGAGACGTGGAGGGTAAGTCACCGACGCTCGAATTAGTTCGGGTGGTTAATGAATTTCCCGATGTGTTTTCCAAAGATTTGCCCGACATTCCTCCCGATAGAGAAGTAAATTTTGGCATAGATCTCCTTCCGGATACTCAACCTATTTCCATTCCTCCTTACTGTATGGATCCGGCCGAACAAAAGGGGTTGAAGGATCAGTTGAAGGACTTGTTAGAGAAGGGTTGCATTAGACCAAGTATTTCACCTTGGGGTGCTCTCATATTGTTTGTGAGGAAGAAGGATGGTTCACTCCGAATGTGTATTGATTATCGACAATTGAATAAGGTGACCGTCAAGAATAGGTACACGTTGCCCAGAATTGATGAATTGTTTGATCAACTCCAAGGGGCTACTCATTTCTCTAAAATAGATCTTCGTTTAGGTTACAATCAGTTGAAGGTAAGGGAGTGTGATATTCTAAAGATAGCCTTTCAGACTCGTTATGGTCATTTTGAATTTATGGTGATGTCATGTGGTTTGACCAATGCTCTGGCGCTATTTATGGATCTTATGAATCGGGTGTTCAAACCATTCCTTGATAGTTTGTGGTGGTGTTCATTGATGACATCCTGATTTACTCCCGAAGTGAGCAGGAGCATAGGGACCACTTGAGGTTAGTGCTTCAAATCTTAAGGGAGAAGCAGTTGTTCGCCAAGTTTAGCAAGTGTGAGTTATGGTTGAGGAAAGTTTCATTCCTTGGGTACGTTGTGTCCGGTGATGGTATTAAGGTTAATCCTAAGAAGACTGAAGCGGTGAAGGATTGGCCTAGACCATTGACCCCTTTGGATATTCAAAGTTTCCTTGAGTTTGCCAGTTACTATCAGAGATTTTTCGAAGGGTTTTCTTCCATTGCATCCCCATTGACTAAGTTGACCCAAAAAAAAACTAAGTTTGTGTGGTCAAGTGAGTGTGAGAAGCGTTTTATGACTTTAAAAGATCGGCTTACATCGGCTCCTATTTTGACCTTTCCCAATGAGTTAGATGGGTTTGTGGTGTATTGTGATACTTCACGGATCGGGTTGGGATGTGTACTTATGCAATATGGTAAGGTGATAGCTTATGCATCTCGGCAATTTAAGGTGCATGAGCAAAATTATCCGACCCATGATCTTGATTTAGCGACAGTGGTGTTTGCTTTAAAGATTTGGAGACACTACTCATATGGGGTTCACGTTGATGTCTTCACTGATCATAAAAGTTTTGCAATATGTGTTCACTCAAATGGATCTTATGTTGAGATAATGAAGATGGTTGGAACTTCTCAAAGATTATGACATGAGTGTCCTTTATCATCCCGGCAAGGTGAATGTCATGGTGGATGCCCTTAGTAGGCTATCCACGGGGCGTGTGTCACACGTGGATGAAGGGAAGAAGGAAATATTAAGGGACGTACACCGGTTGACTAGATTAGGTGCTAGATTGACCGACTCGGAAGAGGGTGGTACTCTTGTTCAAAGCGGATTCGAGTCTTTGGTAGTGGTTGATGTTAAGGCAAAGAAAGATTTAGAATCCTCCTTGGTTGAGTTAAAGAATTTGGTTTCCGAGGGAAAAATTGAGGTTTTCTCCCAAGGGGGAGATGGTGTGCTACGATATCAAAACTGATTATGTGTTCCGAATATCAACGACCTAAGAGAGGTTATCATGAGTGAAGCTTATAATTCCCCCTATTCTATTCATCCGGGATCTACTAAGATGCATTGGGACTTGAGAGAGGTATATTAGTGGCATGGCATGAAGAAGGACATACCTGAGTTTGTGTTGGAATATTCTAATTGCCAACAGGTGAAGGTGGAACACTAAAGGCCCGACGGGTTGACCCAAGACTACTTATAGTATTAAGGAGTATGCTAAGATGTATGTCCGGGAGATGGTAAGGTTACATGGCATTCTGAGGTCTATCATATCGGATTATAGTACTCAATTTACTTCTCACTTTTGGAGGTCATTTCAAAGGGGACTCGGTACTAAGATCAAATTAAGCACGACCTTCCATCTCCAAACTGATGGACAAGCCGAGAGGTAAATTCAAACCTTGGAGGATATATTAAGAGCTTGTGTGTTAGAGTTCAAAGGAAATTGGGATGATCATTTACCGCTTATTGAATTTGCCTACAACAATAATTTCGATGCTAGCATTGGTATGGCTTCTTTCGAAACCTTGTATGGTAGGAGGTGTAGGCCCCCGGTAGGGTGGTTTGAAGTGGGTGAGGCAGCGTTGTTGGGCCCGGACATGGTTGTTGAGGCCATAGAAAAGGTAAAGTTGATTAGGGAGAGGTTGAGGACGACTGAAAGTCACCAAAACTCCTATTTGGATGTTAGGAAAAGAGACCTCAAATTTCATGTGGGTGATTGGGTTTATGTGAAAGTATCTCCTATGAAGGGTATCATGTGATTTGGCAAAAAAGGCAAGTTGAGCCCTCGGTACGTCAGACCATATGAGGTGGTTGAGCGAATGACCAATGTGGCTTATAGGTTGGATTTTCCTTTGGAGATGAGTTCTATCCATTTGATGTTCCATGTTTCGATGTTGAGGAAATTGATTGGTGACCCTAGGGCAATTACACCTTTGGAGAGGGTGAAGGTTGAGGAGCATTTAACTTATGAAGAGGTGTTGGTTGAGCTCTTGGATAGGCAAGTCAAGCGACTTCGCAACAAGGAGGTAGCTTCAGTTAAAGTAATTTGAGAAACCAACAAGTGGAGAGAGCTACGTGGGAAGCAGAGTCGGATATGATGAAGCGATACCCTTATCTTTTCCAATCTATTCAAACCAAAGGTAGTAGGTTCTATCTCTCTTTACGAATGGTCCTAATTCTTTAATTCTTGAGTTTCATGACATTGCATGCATACATGAACACGAAAATGATTTAAATGATGTTTTGACTTGAGTTTTGAATGGTTTTTGAATTAATGCATGATCTGTTATGAGTTGTGTTAGTAATGTTTCTTGCTTGATTGACTCCTCCAAGCCTTGCCCTATCTCATTCGAGGACAAATATTCCCAAGGGGGAGATGATGTAACAATCCGAAAATTTTTGAACTTCGTAGTGGTTGGTAAAGGTTTATCTGAACCTGTTTTGGTTGGCTAGTGGCCATCATGGGTCTTCCTTATGTGGTCATGTTCAAAGGAATCGTGAGGGTTAAGATTGCTTGATGTTTTGTGGAGGGTACTGACTTTGAATGGTTATATCTCTTAGTATGAGATGAAATGTATGGACTATAACCTATCAAAGTGAAGATCTTCAAGTTATCTTTGCAACAATATTGGTTTCACTCGAATCAGAGTTCGGATGTGGACGTTATGGCCATTACGGTAAGACTGTCCATGCACAAAAGCATTCTGGAAAGGAAGGGCCAAAGTTGGCTAAGGAAGGGTCACACGGAAGGATCACGGACCGTGTGGGGATTCACAGTCCGTGAGCCCATCCGTGGGTTAGTCGAGAGTGTGGGCTAGATGAGGGACCAAGGCCCTGAACCAAGTGAGGCTCCACGGACCCCTTCACGGTCCATGTGACGCCTCACGGTTCGTGAGGGCTCCCATGGAGTGGTCCAGCGAGTTACTTGGACCCTGGGCCAGGACTCCGAGCCAAGTGAGGTTCCACAGACCTCTTCACGGTCCCTATGATGCCTTACGACCCGTGAGCCAGTCCGTGAAGTGGTCCAGAAAGTTTCCCATATTTGCAAGCCAAGTCCGTTACCAAGTGTATCCACACGGTCGAGTTCACGAACCATGGAATGTTGTACGGTCCGTGTAGATGTTCTGTGACTCCTGTTCCCAGTTATTTTTGTCCATTTCATTAATGGTTAGAATGTAATTTTAATTAATCCTAGGGCCATTTTAGTCTTTCTAAACTCTCCTAAAACCCCTAAATTGAACCCTAATTACCCTAATTCATTCAATCCATTGAAATCTCTCCAAATTATTCTCTCGGTTTTCTCTCAAACTCCATTGAAGACAAGCTTGGAAGCTTGGAGAAATTGGATTCTTCTTCAGATTCTTCTCATTCGTTTTTAGTAATTAAAGGTATGTGGGATTGATTAATGGTTATTCTTTCAACCATGAAGATCCAAAACTCCTATTTCAATTTTGATGAATTTTGACCTCCATTGAAATTTGATCTTTTAATTTATGAATATTTTTCTTCAATTAATATGTGGGATGTGTTAATTTATTAATTTCAAAGTGGATTGAGCCTCTTATTGATGATTTACATTGGTTTTATGATGTTTCAAAAATGCATGTCCCCAGTTCTTCAATTCAAATATGGATATTATGAATTTGGCTTTAAATTTATGATTTCATTATGCTTTGGTTCTGAACCTCTTGTATTGATGATTTAAATGATGATATCCAATACCCATTCTACTCTTGATCATCCATGCATTGCATTCATGAGCATGAAAGGGTTGTTATGATAAAACTCTTGATAAGGGCTTGACCCTCATGTTATGATATGTTATGGGAAATATTATTGTAACAACCCAAAAATGTTCGAACTTCTTGATGGTTGGTCTTGTATGGTGTTGGAATGGTCATGGTTGAATTTTGGTAGCCATGGGTTGATTTTTAGTGGCCGGATTCAAAACAGACCTTTTGGTATCACAGAGAGGCCGTTTGGGCACTGTACAATGAGGAAACATAACTTTTGGTATGGGATGAATTGTGTGGGATACTATATATGGAAAATAACATCTTTGAGTTATCTTCGCAACGCAACTGGTTTCACTCAATTCTGAGTTCGTATGAGAAATTTATGGCCAAAAAGGTGAGACTGCTCGTAATTGGAAAGAAGTTGGAAACGAGTTCTAGAAGTGGTCCAAGGACAGGACCATGGACCGTGTGAATATCCACAGTCCGTGTGCGGGTTCGTGGGGGTTTCCAGTGGACTCCTGGTTGCCAGGAACCTGGCCATGGACTAAGGCAAACAACACAGACCATTCCACGGTCTGTTAGACCTCACATGGGCCGTGAGAGGTCCCGTGAAGTGGGGCAGAACCTTGGATAAGGTTTGGGACTAGACTCCGGGCCAAATGTGGCTCCACGGACCAGTACACGGTCCGTGTGAAGCCACACAGTCCATGAGACCCTCCCGTGAAGTGATCCAGAAAGTCCCTGAGAGTTCAAGACAAATATGAGGCCAAGGCAAGGCACACAGACAGGTACACGGTCCGTGTACCTATAGACGGCACCTGGAGCCTTCCGTGTGACACTGTATTTCAGGGGTTAGTCCATTTCATTAATGGTTAATTCATAATTTAATTAACTTTTATGCCCCTTTTAGGCTTTCTAAGGTCCCCTAAACCCCTTAAACCTAACCCTAAATCCTTTTCATCCATTCTAACACTCTTCATTACACTTTGAAATTTTCTAAATTCTCTTGACCTCCATGGTTGAAAGCTTGAAGAAATTTGGGGAAGATCATCCTTGTTGTGAAATCCTTCAATTCTCTTGGTCAATTTCAAGGTATGTGGGTTTGATTCATAGATTCCCTTTCATCCATGAAGACCCAAGAACCCTCCTCCTTGAATTTGATTATTAAATTTTAATTAAGGTTTGGTTCTTTAAATTTTGAAGCATTTAATTGATTATGATTATGTGCTCTAGAAATCAGGTGATTTTAAGTTGTTTGAGTTTGAATTTCATGAAGGTTTAATGATTTTGATGATGATCAAGTTAAGCATGTCCTTTGTACTCTTGATTTATGCATGGGTATTACTTAAATGATGATTTGAAAGTGGATTTGACTTGGATTTCTCATGAACTACTCTTAATTTGAATTTAAAGTTTGAATTCCATTACCCATGCTATTCACATTATTCCTCATGGCATTGCATGCACGATTCATGGATTTATGATGAAATTTTTGATGTGGGCTAAGTCCCAAACATGTTTATGACTATGATTTTGAACAAGTATGTGTTTGACTAAGTTGTGATCACACTAAGTCTATGATATGGCTCTTTGAGCAACATGGGGGCTTGCACCAATATGATATGATATTATATTATATAAAAAGTATGATATGAATGGAGCTACTTTTATGCATAAAGTTTGACATGGAGATTTGTTTGGATTTTTAGCCTATGATGCATGATTATGAAAAATGTTTGACTCTTGTTAAGTATGTGTAATAGTATTGAAACTATGTTTGGCTTTTAAGCCCAAGTATGCATGATTTGAAGTTCAAGTATCAAGTTTCCACTTTAAAAGCATGTATATTTATATGTATTCTTGTGGGATGATGACTTAGTACCGAGAAGGATTGGAGTAGTAAGTGGGCTATCCCCAAAGGTCCCACTCCTTTCCCGAAACTATGTGCCTCCATAGGTTTCTATCGAAATGGGAGACTCGTAAGATATGCTTTGGTATGATAAGATATGCTATGATATGATATGTTATGTTATGTAAATTCTTCCGAAATGGGAGACCCGTAAGGAAGGTGGCCATCACACCGAAATAGGAGGCCCGTAAAGTGTGGTGTAGATTACCTTTGGGAAGTAATCACCTCCGATCTAATGGGAGGGCTTTCTTTGGGCAAGTTCATGTTGTAGCTCACATGGATTTGGATGTCGAATATGGTTTCATCCCCTCTATACTAAGCATTATGACATTTCATGCATCATGATTTCATGGCATATTGATATATTTACCCTTCTTATATTCACTTCTATATATGTGCCCTTGCTATGTAGGATGTTATAGGTTCACGTGCATATGCATTTGCATGCCCACATACTTAGTACTTAATTGTGCTAACCCATACTCTTGTCTTCATGTTCTAACCATGTAGGAACCAGAGACGACTTCTATATTCCACCGGACGACGTGTGATCATCTTGAAGCCTATTGCTTGTGGTGAGCCCTTTTTTTCAAGGGAAATAGCCACTTCCTATCTAGCTAGTATTTTTTTTACCTTCCTTTACTTATGTATTGAGAATGAGCCTCAAACTATGTCGAGGCCCCGCTTATCTTATGTAGAGGCTTGTTGGACAAACTAAACTCTTGTACGTTGGATTGTAATTTTATTGGATATTATGGCTATTGGGATGTTATGCTTTATGAGCCTTGATTATGGAAATGATATTGATTATGGTTATGACTTGATGTTGAGATTTTGTGTTGATTATGTGCTTATGTGGAAAGTCCCATATTCCCGATGTGGCCCCACAGCTTGAGTCCTATTTACCCTCCCCTTAGAGGTAACTGTTATGTGCTATGTGAATCTATGTTTATCTCATTACTGGTAACATCCCCATAGCTTGAGTTCAAAGCCCCATTTCCCGTAGAGCATATATGTTATGTGTTTACTTCTACGCTTCCGAACCGATGATGTTTGTGATGATGCTATGATGGCTTGATCGAGGACGTTCGGGTTCTCTTTCGCCATGTAACATCTAGGCCCCTATTCGGGTCGTGATAAATATGGTATCAGAGCCCTAGGTTTGTAATAATCCTCGGAGTCCAATATGCCGCATTGCTTAGAGTCTCGTTTATGGGTGTGATGCGTGCTATACCTATGAGTGAGAGGCTATGAGGATGTTTTAGGAACTTATCACTTCATTATCTTTTGTATCGTGCCTTGTACCGTTTATGAGATTTCTCTAAACTCTTGGTTCTTGTCGCTCTTTCAGAATATGCCTCTCAGAAGAGCTCTCCTTCCCCGTCAGGCTCCCAGAATTGAGAAATAAGCTTCTCGGGAATCGGTGTCCTATGTCAAATTCAAAAATATGGTATCTATGTTGGCCCAAGATGTGGCCAACCAATCCCATCCGGTGAATCCCATGAACTTTGGTACTTCGGCCTCAAGGGTGAGGGATTTCACCCGTTTGAACCCTCCAGAATTTTATGGCTCTAAAGTGGATGAAGATGCTCAGTTCATTGATGAACTCACCAAAGTGTTGACAATTATGGGTGTTGGTTCAGAGGAGAAGGCAGAGTTAGCGGCTTATCAACTCAAGGATGTGGCACAAACGTGGAACAACCAACGGCTTATTGAGAGGATAATGGATGTTAAGGTTGGATGGGAGGACTTCAAGATGGCCTTCCTTGATCGGTTTTTTCCTCTTGAGATTAGAGAGGCTAAGATGACTAAGTTCATAAACCTCTGACAGGGTAACATGACAGTGAGGGACTATGCCCTTAAGTTCACTAAGCTTTCCAAATATGCTCCTATTCTTGTGTCGATCCCCGTGTAAGAATGCATAAGTTCATTTTGGGTATTTCAGAATTGGTGGTGAAAGAATGTAGGACCGCTATGCTCATCCGTGACATGGACATCTCTCGGCTCATGACTTATACCGAGCAAATTGAGTGAGAGAAACTTAAAGAAAAGAGGGTGCATGAAGCTAAAAGGGCCCGGTTTGACGGTGGGTTCTCAAACCCTAAGGGTGGTGGTTTTGGTCAGGTTTACCAAGGCCAAGGTTCTAAGATGAGAATTTCCAATCCGAGAGTGCCTTCTCTTAAGGCACAAGTTGGGGGTGGTCCCCGAATTCCTCTTTATGGTCAATGTGGGAGCAACACATGGGTGATTGTAGAAGGGCTTCGGGTGCTTGCTATGGATGTGGTGGTTTGGACCACAGTATTTCTGATTGTCCAAGGGGTTCCAAAAAAGATCAAGTGGCTCCCGGTGTTCAAGGGCCACCAAAGTCTCCAGTTGGGGGTGCTCCAAGGAAAAACTGGTTCTATGCTCTCCATGCCCGACAAGAGGTGGAGGAAGCTCTGGACGTCGTGACGGGTATATTGAAAATCTTTAACTTTGATGCTTATGCTTTACTTGATCCAGGTGAAAATTTATCTTTTGTGACTCCTTTGTAGGCTATTAAATTTGGTGTGAGTTTCTAGACCTTGAGGGAACCTTATTCGGTGTATACCCCAGAGGGTGATTTTATTGTGGCCCGGAAAGTGTATAGGGGTTATCCCATGTCAGTGTTGCATAAAGTGTTCCCTAGTTACCTTGTAGAACTTGAAATAAATGATTTTGATATCATTCTTGGGATGGATTGGTTGCATGCATCATATGCCTCAATTGATTGTAGAACTAGGCAAGTCACGTTCCAATTTCCTAATGAACCCGTATTGGAATGGAAAGGTAGTGATTTTGTGGTTAAGGGTCGGTTTATTTCCTACCTTAAAGCCCGGAAGATGATTTGTAAAGGGTGCATATATCATATCGTGCGGGTTAGAGATGTGGAGAGTGAGTCACCTAGTCTTGAATTGGTTCCGGTGGTAAAAGAGTTTCCCGATGTGTTTCCCAAGGATTTTCCCGGTATTCCTCCAATAGAGAAGTGGATTTTGGTATAGACTTTCTTCCGGATACTCAACCTATTTCTATCCCTCCTTATCGTATGGCCCCGGTGGAGTTGAAAGAATTGAAAGATCAATTGAAAGACTTGTTAGAAAAGGGATGTATTAGACCAAGAATTTCACCTTGGGGTGCTCTGGTATTGTTTGTAAGGAAGAAGGATAGGTTTCTTTGGATGTGTATTGATTATAGACAATTGAACAAGGTGACCATTAAGAATAGGTACCCGTTGCCTAGTATTGATGATTTGTTTGACCAACTTCAAGGAGCTACTCATTTCTCCAAGATAGATCTTTGTTCGGGTTATCACCAATTGAAGGTGAGGGAGTGTGATATTCCGAAGATGTCCTTCTGGACTCGTTATGGTCATTTTGAATTTGTGGTGATGTCATTTGGGTTGACAAATGCCCCGGCGGTGTTTATGGATCTTATGAATCGGGTGTTCAAGCCATTTCCTGATAATTTTGTGGTGTTCTTTATTGATGATATCTTGATCTACTCCCATAGTGAACAAGAGCATGTGGGTCATTTGAGGTTTGTTCTCCAAACCTTGAGAGAAAAGAAATTGTATGCCAAATTTTGCAAGTACGAGTTTTGGTTGGGAGAAGTTGTCTTCCTTGGTCATGTGGTGTTCGGTGATGGTATCAAAGTTTATCCTAAGAAAACTGAGATGGTAAGGGATTGACCTAGACCATTGACTCCTTCGGATATTAGAAGTTTCCTTGGTTTGGCCGGCTATTATAGAAGGTTTGTTAAAGGGTTTTCATCTATAGTGTCTCCATTGAACAAATTGACTCAAAAGATGGCCAAATTTGTGTTGACCAATGAATGTGAGAAGAGCTTCAAAACTTTGAAGGATCGACTTACCTCAACCCCGATTTTGACTTTGCCAAATGGATTAGATGGGTTTGTGGTTTATTGTGATGCATCACGTATTGGTTTGGGTTGTGTGCTTATGCAACATGGCAAGGTGATAGCTTATGCTTCCCGACAATTGAAGGTGCATGAACAAAATTATCCGACTCATGATCTTAAATTAGTGGCAGTAGTGTTTGCTATGAAAATTTTACGGCATTATTTGTATGGAGTGAATGTGGATGTGTTCACTGATAACAAGAGCTTACAATATGTGTTCACCCAAAGGGACCTTAATTTAAGGCAAAGGAGATGGTTGGAACTTCTTAAAGATTATGATATGAGTTTCTTTTATCACCCCGGCAAGGCCAATGTTATGGCGGATGCTCTTAGTAGACTTTCTATGGGGAGTGTAACACATATGGATGAGGAAAAAAAGGAGATAGCAAAAGGTATACCGTTTGTCTAGGTTGGGTGTAAGATTGGCTGAATCCGACAATGGTGGAATTCTTTTTCAAGGTGGAGTCGAGTCTTCCTTAGTGGTTGACGTTTAGAAGAAACAAGACTTAGATCCTTCTTTGGTAGAGTTGAAGAAGTTGGTTGCTGATGGCAAGATTGAGGTTTTCTCCCAAGGGGGAGATGGTGTGCTTCGGTATCAAGGCCGACTATGTGTTCCGGATATGGATGGCTTGAGGGAAATCATCATGAAAGTGGCTCACAATTCACAATATTCTATTCATCTGGGATCTACCAAGATGCACCGAGATTTGAAAGAGTTGTATTGGTGGTATGGTATGAAGCAAGATATAACAAAATTCTTATCGGAGTGTCCTAATTATGAACAAGTGAAAGCGGAACATCAAAGGCCCGGTGGCTTGACATAAGACATTGAAATTCCTACTTGGAAGTGGGAAGATCTGAATATGGACTTTGTAGTCAGGTTACCCCATACTCGGAGGCAATTTGATTCCATATAGGTGGTGGTTGATACAATGACTAAGTCGGCTCACTTCCTACCGGTCAAGACTACCTTTAATGTCGTGGAGTATGCTAAGATGTATATTCAAGAATTGGTAAGGTTGCATGGTGTGCCAAGGTCTATCATATCGGATCGTGGCACTCAATTTACTTCTCATATTTGGAAGTCTTTTCAAAAGGGACTTGGTACTAAGGTCAAGTTGAACACCGCTTTCCATCCTCAAACTGATGGGCAAGCCAAAAGGGCAATTCAAACCTTGGAGGATATGTTAAGGGCTTGTGTGTTGGATTTTAAGGGAAATTGGGATGACCATCTACCGCTCATCGAGTTTTCTTACAATAATAGTTTTCATGCTAGCATCGGTATGGCTCCTTTTGAGGCTTTGTATGGTAGGAG
>JBCEWC010004810.1:0-26375 GCA_038996855.1 Solanum aculeatissimum
ACAAAGCAAAGTGGAAAAAGAATGGGGAAAGGAGCAACATCTTATTCTTTTCGTGAGAATTTTAGATGGTAGAAGCATTCAGAATGATTTATTTTTCATGCTATGAAATTAGCTTTAATGAGATACATTTTGTTTTATGAATTAATAGTTTTATAATTTTTTTTAACGTTCACTAAATTTTGTTGCCACTATGAGGCTATCTTTTACTAGTAATTGTTTTTTGGATTTCTCTGTTACTGAAATTATCATTAGAAATGTAAACTAGTCAGTACTAAAGGTGGCTAAACAATTGTCATTAAAGCTTGTGACTTTTATTGTAAAATTTAATTAAAAATTTATCGGACATAAAAATAGACGTGAAAGTATAAAATTTAGATGACTTCACAAGGGATATTATAGCAATTGAAATTTGCACAAAATAATTAGAACTATTAATTTTTAGTGGCAATTTAATTGAATTTAACGGCTATAAAAATAAAAGCTAAAGAATTACACTTAGCCGATACAAATTAGATTTAGTAACCAAAATAATTACCGCAAATAATTGCCATTAAAACTAATCATTTGTAGTGGCAATAGATCATATCCTTTACCAGCTTTTGTGAGAATGGTCGCCAAAGGCTTTATCGACACCTGAATCACCAGCTAAAGATCAATAGCCGGTAAAAGATATAGCAACAATAGTTATTGCCGCCAATGCCATTTTTTATTGCCACTAAAGCTCTTTTTTGTAGTAGTGGTAGATCTTTGTTCTAGCTATCATCAGTTGAAGGTAAAAGAGTGTGATACTCCCAAGAATAGCCTTTCGGACTAGGTAGGGATATTTTGAATTTATGGTAAGATCTTTTGGTTTGACTAATGCTCCAACTGTGTTTATGGATCTTATGAACTGAGTGTTCAAGCCTTTTCTTGATGGATTTGTGGTTCTCTTCATTGATGTTATTCTGATTTACTCCTAAAGTGAGCAAGAGCATATTGATCATTTTAGATTGGTTCTTCAGACTTAGAGGGAGAAGCAATTAGTTGCCAAATCCAACAACCTTTAGGAGAGTTTCTAGGCTTTGAAGGACCGACTTATATCAACTCTTATTTTGGCTCTACCAGATGGTTTAGATGAGTTTGTGGTGTATTGTAATGCTTCTCTGATTGAGTTGGGAAGTGTGACTCATGTTGATGAAGGAAAGAAAGAGTCGGTAAAGTATGTACACTATCTGGCTAGGTTATGTGTTAGATTGGTTGACTTCGATGATGGTGGTATGCATGTTCAAAAGGTAGTCGAATCTTCTGTGGTTGTTGATGTCAAGGCAAAACAAGATTTGGATCCTTCGTTGGTTGAACTAAAGAAGTTGGTTGCTGAAAAAAAGATAGAGGTTTTCTCCCAAGGGGAAGATGTTATGCTATGGTATCAAGACCAGTTGTGTGTTCAAAATGTCGACGGCCTTGGAGAGGTTATCATGAGTGCAACCCATAACTCCCAATATTCTATTTATCCGGGTCCACCAAGATGCATCGGGATTTGAGAGAGGTGTATTAGTTGCATGGCATAAAGAAAGACATAGCCAAGTTCATGTCTGAATGCCCTAGTTGTCAACAAGTGAAGGTAGAACATCAAAGGCCCAGTGGTTTGATCCAAGACATTGAGATTCCTATTTGGAAGTTGGAAGATGTGAATATGGATTTTATTGTTAGTTTGCCCCGTATTCATAAGTAGTTTGATTCTATATGGATTATTATTGATCGAATGAACAAGTCAATCCATTTTTTATCGATAAAGAATACTTACACTACCGAAGATTATGCTAACTTGTATATCCGAGAACTGGTGAGGTTTCATGGTGTACCTATGTCTATTATATCATATTGTGGTGCTTAATTTACTTCTCTCTTCATCTTCAAACCGATGGTCGATCCGAAAGGACAATTTAAACTTTGGAGGACATGTTAAGGGCTTGTGTTTAGAATTCAAAGGAAATTGTGATGAACACCTACCGCTCTTTGAGATTCCTTATAACAATAGTTTTTATGCTTGTATTGGGATGGCACCGTTTGAGGCTTTATACAGAAGAAGGTGTAGGTCCCCATTTGGATGGTTTGAGTTGGGAGAAGTGGCCTCAATTATCCAAAAATTGGTAATTGAATCTACGGAGAAAGTGAAGTTAATTCAGGAGAGGTTGAAGGTGGCTCGAAGTAGATGAAAGTCATATTCGAATGTTACAAGGAGAGACCTCGAGTTATTTGTGGTTTATTGGGTGTTTGTGAAAGTCTCACCTTCGAAGGATGTGATGCGTTTTGGCAAGAAGGGCAAGCTTAGACCTTGGTAGGTTGTCCCTTATGAAGTTGTTGAACAAATTGTCAATGTGGCTTATGGATTGGACTTGCCTCCAGACATAGTCTCTATTCACCCGGTCTTCCATGTGTCTATGTTGAGGAAATCGATTGGTGATCCTATTGCAATTGTGCCTTTGGAAGGTGTTGGTATTGAGGAAAATTTGACTTATGAAAAGGTGCGGTTGAGATCTTGGATAGGAAAGTGAAGAGACTTTGCAATAAGGATGTGGATTCAGTAAAAGTGCTTTGGAGAAATCGACATGTGGAGAGTGCTACATGAGAAGTGGAGTTAGACATGAAGAAGCGAAATCCCCACCTTTTCCCATCTACTCAAGCCTAAGGTACTAAGTTCTTCTTATTCCAAATGGTCCTAATTCCTTACCTCTTGATTCTCATGACATGACATGCATACATGCACACAAAAATGATTTAAAGATATTTTTAATGACTTGATAATAATTTGACATAAGTTTTAATGACTTGAAATTTTCTAAGAATTGGTCTATGCATTTTGTTTACTTGTTAAGGTGTTTCTTGTTTAAATCTAGCCTTTCAAGCCTTGTTCTAGCCCATTCGAGGACGAATATTCCCAAAGGGGAGATGTTGTAACAACCCAGAATTTTAGAACGTGGTGAAGTGGATTAAGCTTTGATTTGAACCTACGATGGTTGGTTAATTATCTTCATGAGTCTCTCTTGAATGGTCGTATTCAAAGAAATCGCATTTGTTAAGTTTTACATGACGTCTTATGGAAGTACTGAATTTAAATGGCAATATCTACTAGAACAAGTAGAACTGGGTGATCCATTACCTATCAAATTAAATTTCTTTGAGTTATATTTCCAACGCACTTGGTTTCACTTGATTTGGAGTTCGTATGAAGATGTTATGGCCTTTTTGGTCGGACTGCCTACATAGGAATCTTTTCTAGAAATTGGCTAAGGCAAGTTACCAGGGGACCCCATATGGACCGTGTGACCTCTCACGGTCTGCGGTGATGCACTTGGGTGATGATTTCTTCAAAAAACATGGTTTTAAGTGTGGAAAAGCCTTGAGGTGGCCCTTGGCCTTGTATGTGTGGAGTATTTGGCCTTAAATTCTAGTTTTTGACCAAGACGTCCATCACATGAACCCCACACAACTCGTGTGACACTTCATTGGCCGTGTGGTGGCTCATGAGTAGAGACTTAGCCTCGGAAACCATATTTTGGCTATGACACTTCACACACAAACCCTTCACGGGCCATGTGACACTAAACAGTTTGTGAAGTTATCCGTTTGGGCGTAGAACTGAAATTTTTTCTAAGTATGGAATCTCATATGGACCGTTGAAAGGGTCAACTTTAGCTGATCGTATCTCTTAGCACATAATAAATTGGGTGGGCCATTACATATCCAATTAAGCTATTTGAATTATATTTCCAACAAAATGGTTTCACTCAATTCCGAGTATGAAGTAAAACGTTATGGCCATTTTTGTAAGGACATCCTGGGCAGAGTCAGTGAGCCTCACGACCCCTGAAGAGGCTCACGACCCGTGCAACCTTCCATGACAGCTATGGGTTAAACTTCAAAGTTGCATTTTATTGAGGTATTTTTGATAATTTGACCCATTCCCAGGGTCTTTTATGACCTTTAAACTTATCCTAAGCCCCCAAATCAAATTATACACTCTCACTTACTCTCAATCCTCATTCAAACTCTAAAATTCAAATCCTAAAATACACTCTACTAGTCTTAAGGTTGAAGATTCAATTGGGGATTTAAGGAGGGATTTTTTCTTCTCAATTCAATTTCTTCTTCATTCCTCTTGGTTATCTATGGTATGTGGGAATTTATTCATGGCTCCTTTCAACCATGAAGCCCCAAATTAATTTCATCAATTGATTTTATGAAATTATGCTTACTTTAAATATGGGTCTTTAAATCTATTGTTGATTTGATTAAATTGAAGTATGGGTTGTATTTAATTGTTGATTTTAAAGTGAAATGAGCCCTAATTTGTTGAATTCTATTGATTTTATGAAGGTTCAATTATACATGTCCCCTTACTCTTTTAATCTATGCATGGGTAATGTTAATTGAGTTTTAATTGTTGATTTAACTTTGAATTTCATATGGATTCTTCTTATTATGAATTTAAATTATGAATTCTAGTTTCCCATGCTATTCTCATCATCATTCATGATATATGCATACTTTAAACTTGATTTTGATGAAACTCTTGTTATGGGCTTAGTCCCACCTTGACTTGATTTGACTTGATTTTGGAAAGACATGGGATATGACTAGAATGTAATCACATCTAGTCTTGACTTGTATTTTTGAGCATCTTGGGTGTTTACACCATCTTTTACTTGCATTGAATGAGTTTCTCCTATGCATTGATCCTTGCACTTGATACTTGAATTTTGGTTTTTGCTTTTGAGCCCAATTTTGCATTATGTTGATTTGAAAGACAAACCTCCATTTGAAATCACGTATATGTATATGTATTCATGTAAGATGACACTTAGTACCGAGAGATTAAAGTCGGGATGGACTATCTCCAAGGCTCCATACTCCTTTTCGTCAAATTATGTGCCTACATGGGATTCTCTCTTTTTGGGATTGACTTGTATTTCCCCTTTTTAGGGTGACTTGGGATCTACCGGGCAAGTAGTCCAATTCCAAGTAGTAGTTCTCTTGGTCTCTCTTGTTGTCGGTTGAGGTCACATCCCCTCTATGACTAGGGACCTATCGCATTCATGCATCATTGATTTCACGGCATATTGATATGTTATTCTTTCCTATATTCTCCTTTATATATATACATGCCCTTGCCATCTAACTTTTTATGAAGGATTTCATGTTCATATACATTGTATGCCCGCATACTTAGTACATTCTATGTACTAACCCATTTTCTTCATCTACATGATCTAACCATGTAGGGACCGGAGGTGATATCTATCCACCTTTCGATGGTTAGCTTGGTGATCTCAGATTGTTGCTAGTGGTGAGCCCTTTATTCCAAGGAAAAGACCCACCTTCCTCTACCTTATGTTATGTTATATCTTTTCTATCTTATGACTTGAGGATGAGCCCAAGACATGTCATGGCCCCCACCTTGTCTTATGTAGAGGCATTGTTGGACATATCAGATTCTATTGTATGCTTACATTATATGCTTGTTTGAGATGCTATGACTATATCATGCTTTGACTATGATTATGCTTATGTTATTATGATATGTTTAATGAGAATATGCTTTTATGGAAAGTCCCAAGTCCCTTCTTGTCCCCATAGCGTGATTTATACTTACCCACCCCTTAGAACGCAATTGTTATATGTTATGTGATCCATGCAAATCCCTTTCCCATATCACCCCCATAGCTTGAGTCCAAAGTCCCGAAGTCCCTTAGAATTATATGTTTACTTATTTAATTACGTGCTTCTGAACTAATGATGTGTAAATTGATGCTAAGATGGCTTGTTTGAGGACTCTTGAGTTCTCATTTGCTATATCACATTTAGGCCCTATTTTCGGGTCGTGATAGGATGGCACCATTTGAGTCTTTGTATGGAAAGAGGTGTAGATCACCCATTGGATAGTTTGATTCAGGTTCTGATAATGTATTAAGTGTGGACCTACTTAGAGATGCCATGGATCGAGTTCATTTGATTTAGGGTAGGCTTTTAACATCTCATAGTTGCCAGAAGAGCCATGTTTGCCGAAGGACTAAGCCTCTGGAGTTATCTGTTGGCGATAGTGTTTGGCTAAAGATTTCACCCATGAAGGATGTAATGAGATTTGGGAGGAAAGGCAAGCTCAATCCTAGATTCGTCGGCCCATTTGAGAATTTGAGTGGAGTTGGTGAGGTTGCCTATGAGTTGTCATTACCACCGAGATTATCATTTGTTCATCCTATTTTCATAGTTCTATGATTTGCCGGTATATTCCAGATGAGTCGCATGTGATCTCTTATGTATTTATTGAGTTAGGTTCAAATATGTACTATGCTGAGGAGCCTATAGCTATATTGGACAGACAGGTTCAGAGATTGAGATACAAAGATGTACCTTTTGTGAAAGTTTAGTGGTGGTACCATCCTATTGACGAGGCTACTTAGAAGTTAGAGTCGGATATGCGGGAAAGATATCCTAGCCTCTTTTAGGTTTTAGGTACTCTCTTTTGTTTATGTTTGAGGACAAACATTATTTTTAGTGGAGGATGATGCAATGACCTAGTTGGTCATTTTTGGCCTTATCTGTGAAAATTACTACTTTACCCATCGATAATGTGCTCTAGGCCTATTTTTAAACTATTTGAATGATTGAAACTAAAATTCAGAGTTTAAAATAGAAAATATAAGTTTTTGAACTTTTAGGAAACTTAAGTTATTGAAAAAGTGAGTTTTTATACTACTTTGATTTTCTGGTGTCGAATTCAGGATCCGTCGATTTTATTAGTTCCATAATGTTGAAACTTAACTACAGAAAGTTGTAAAACTGAATTTGAAGTTAAAATGAGATTTTGAGGCCCAAAATTGTGATTTTAGTAGTTTTTGGGACCAGAGTTTGACTTTGGTCAACATTCGAAATTTGAAAGCTTGGATAAAAATTTTTACAATTCTAGTAGTCCCAGATGCTAAAACTAATGCTAGAAATGGTCTCATAATAATTTTTGATGTTGCCGAGGGCAGTTTTGGTATTTTAAATTTTAAACTAGGTTTATTGAGTTGGATTGGTAAATGTGGCGAGGAGGTATTGAAATTATTTTTTGATTATTCCTTTGAGTTTGGATCATTGTTTCTTGTATGGATACACATTTTGTGTAATTCTAATTTTGGATGAGTTCCAAGTGCTTATTCCGAGTTTGACTTGAGCTATGATGTTGCTCATGTACAGTTTCTAGTGCAGGTATATTTTGTTCTCCGCCTTCGTAGAGAGGCCTTCACGTTCATGAAAGTGAGGTTGGTCTCGAGCACCACGTTGACGGGATGGGCTTCGCATTCGCGGAGAACACGTGAGAGTTACCCCCTACTCTTATACTCTTCGCATTTACGGGTACGTCACCGCGATCATGGGGGATGTTTTATGGAATACTCTGCGATCGCGGATTCCCAGTCGCGTTTGCGGAGAAGGATTTTTGGCTGAATAGATTGAAAATTCAAGAAACATCATTTTTAACCCATTTTCGAATTTCCAAGCTTTTTAGACGATTTTGACAAAGGATTTTCGATGTTTTTAATTTGGTAAGCATTTATAACACAAAACAAAGTATTTCCATGCATTTTATCTTGATTTTGTATTGAATTTCATGATTTTCAATTTCAAAAATTGAAGATTTTTAGACCATAGATTTCAAACTTTAAATGCCAATTTCTCATTCAATTTAAGCTTGATTTTAATAAAATTTTCACCCATGAACTTTATTTTTTGTGTAGAACCTAATTTTGAAGTCAATTTCCAGATTTGAGACTATTGAATTTTAGCCCTAATTTATACTATTTTCCCCTAAGCCTAAATTATGCCAATATGGGTATAAAAATACACCTCTTGATATGTGGTATACATTTTTTGATAATGGTTGATTGATCCGAGGATTATTTAAAGGATTGAGTTGATTAAAAGCTTGTCTAAGTGTGATTTCATCATTGTGGTAGCTTCACCTAACCTTTTTGGGACTGAATTTGAGTTATTGTGTATGTTGTGTGGTAGTTGAAGATGTACCTTAATTCATGAGTAAATGGCTTGATATGTTAGTATTGTGATGGATATGTGGATCCAATTATCTCAAAAATTGAGTAGATTACAATCTTATCGATAATTTGTGTTGAATACTTGAGAAATGAGGCACTTTGGACATTACCATGTTATTGTGAGACTAGTTTTACCCTTGAAAGGGATTTGTAAAAACTTGGTGATATTCATGGCATACTTGGGAATTGTGAGCATATTTTTGTGACTTGCGGAGTCTAAATTTGTTGATAATTGGATGTTGAAGAAAAAGAGGCTAAGGCGGCCTATTGATGGAATCGTGGCATTAAACAATGTACTAATTTATGTATGGCTATGAGCTTTGTCCATGGATATCACTACTTATGAGCCATATCTTATGTATTCTATTGTTGCATTGGTATGCATCAAGCTTATTCTTACTCTATTATTGCATTGGTATGCACTGAGCTTATACTTTATTGTTACATTGGTATGCACTGAGTTTATTCTTACTCTATTATTGCATTGGTATGCACTGAGCTTATTCTTACTCTATTATTGCATTGGTATGTATCGAGCTTATCCTTACTCTATTATTGCATTGGTATGCACTGAGGTATGCACATAGTTGATACTCTATTGTTGCATTAGTATGCACATATCCAATATTGCCTAGTTTCATTAGTATGCACATATCTTATATTGGTTGGGTGCATTGGTCTGCACACACCTGATTCCTAGTTGGGTGGCATTGGTATGCCCACATTTGATACAAGACTGGTTGCATTGACATGCATATATGGTATACTTCCTTGTTGCATTGGTATGTATATATTATATACTCCATAGTTGCATTGGTATGGACATATGATATACTTCATTGTTGTATTTTATGCACATATTACATATTTTATTGTTGCATTAGTATGGACATGTTATATACTTTATTATCGCATTGGTATGCATACAACTTTATACTTATATTGTGGCATTGGCATGCTCATATTCTATATTAAATCTTCCTCTTGAGGCCTGCGACGCTTTGAGGTATTTTTTCTTAAGGCCTGCGACGTCTTGAGATATTCCTATATATGGCCTGATCAGCCCTCGGGTTCTGTCTCATAGCTCAGCTCGACAGATGTGTACCTCAGCCATATGACAGTTGTGATTATACGTACATGGCCCGTGATACCCCCTGGTTCTATCTTGTAGCTTCACTCGATAGATGTGTACATCGGCCTCGTGATGGTCGTGATTCCATTTCAAACATGGTCTGCAACGCCATTCCATTCTTCCCTAGAATTTTGCATTGCATTATTAGTTTGGTTCATCATCGGTATTATTATTATTCATGATTATATGGTATTATGTACTAACCTTTGGATGCAGGTGATAGGATTATTCATTATTACATACTTGTTCGATTTTTCTTACCTAGTCGGTTGAACCTACTGGGTATATTTTGGTGTACTCACTCCTACTTTGTTGTCTCCCTGCATATCGTACACACGGTCCAGGCTAGGGTAGTTGATCATTCCACTTGAGTATTGGTGTATCATCCAGGTGTCAATGGTGAGGCTCAGACTTTGAGTCGTCGTAGATCTCTGGATTCCCTTTTTTATTTCTACTCTCTTAGACTATGTACTAGTTATTATGAGATAGTCTTGTATTTCACTTTGAGACAAACTTATATGTCATTTGAAGCAGTTGTACTCACTGTACAGTACTATTTTAGATTCTCTTGTACTCATGACTCCAGGTTTTAGGATATTTGTTGATATGTTGTGTTAGTTTCTGCTTTATTTCATTCTTTAATAGTCATGACCCATTTTAGGTTATGACATATTGAGAGAGATATTGATGTATGGTCGTGGTTTCTATCGGTCGTGATTATTGCTGAGGTCATTTTTGGTGTGTGATTATTATGTCTAGGTCATTACTAGCTTAATTATTGTGCCGAGGTCATTTCTGGCAAATACATGGTCCATTTCTATCCTTTATGGGTTCCGATAAGATTACATCAGTGGATATGTATCATAGGACACACATGCATCATGGTTACTTTACCTTACATCGCATTGGTTACATTTCATAGCATTTATTCCATTTCATATCATTTCTTTCATAAAGTTGTTTTATGTGTTAAGTGTGATGTATTGAATGATTCAAATCTTATATATTGTTGAGATTGAACTATTGAAAGGTTGTGACATAAGTTGATGACTTGAGCCTTATGCATTGTGAAGATTGGACTATTGAGACATTGTGTTATGAGATTGTGGTTGCTTATATTGCCTATATTGTATATGTTGGCCTTTCTTGTGTACAGGTTTTGTAGTCCAGAGGTATGTGGTTTGGATAGAAGGAATGTTTAGTTCCTTATTCTCTACTTGTGTTTAGATGTGCTTGTTAGGTACATTGGTACTCACCCTTGTTTTTCTCTACACATGTGGGTAGGTTGTGAGTCCGGAACCAACTAACGTTCTTCTTCCCCTTGAGAACCGAGCCATTGACATTTGAGAGGTAGTTTCTTGTTGCTCTAGCATACTCTCAAGTGTATCGGATGTTATTAGTATTTTTGTTCTATTTGAGAGACAAACACTATTGAGACTTATATCATTCTTCTCATATTGATATATTAGAGGCTTGTACCTAGTGAAAACTAGTTTTGGGATAGTTTGTAGTTTGGATTATGCATTTATGGCTTACAATCTTCTTCTTAGTAATGTTATCTTGTTTTGGCTTCCGCATTATTATGTTTTATGTTGCTATGATCAGTTTAGGCTGACTTATCTCAGTAGGGGTAAGAACAAGCGCCATCCCTTCCAAAATCAGATCATGATAATTTGGTACCAGAGCCCTAAATTCATAGGTCTCACATGTGTACAAGCCCAGTCTAGTAGAGTCTCAAGGATCGACACAGAGACGCCTGTTACTTATCTTTGAAAAGCTATGGAAGCTGTTAAGAAAATCCTCTTTTACTTTTTTTAATTCAATCATGTGTGAGTCTTGAGTTAATGTTGAGTGTAGAATTTTCTTTTTATAGATGGCTAGGACTAGAGAATCAGATTCTTCTAGGGGAGAGAAAGACCATGAGACTACTTCTAAGGCCCCAGGTAGGGGTAGGGCTATGAAAATAGTCGAACGTTGAAGAAGGGATCGAGTTCAAGGAGCAGCACTGGCTAGAGATTATAAGAGTGGAATCTCTCCTGAGCTCGAGCCTAAGATTGGAAGAGATCAGGTCACTCTAGAGTATGTTACGACACTTCTATTATGAGAAACTTTAATAAGAGTGTTGGATGTTCTTTAGGGCCTTGTATAAATTGGAGTGCCATAGGTACCCCAAGAGGTTCACAAGCCCAAGAAAAGGAGCAAACTCTTATTCAGGGTCCCCTATTCATACACAGATGGGTTGGCCACTATAAGTTCCTGCACTAACACAAATTGCTTCGAAGGCACTACTTGCAATTGATGATTAATTGAGCTAGGAATAGTTTTAAAGAATGAAACCACCCTAGTTTCAAGATGGTATGGGTGAGGATGTTTATAAGTTCTTGAATTTGAGCCATGAGATGTTGGAGGTCGTTGGCCTAGTTAATTCTTAGGGTGTTAGATTTGTTTCTCTTCAGCTTAGAGGTACCGCTAGAGAGTGGTGGAGGACATATATGAGATCTAGACCAGTTAGATCCCTTCTTGTATTTTCAGAGGTATTTCAAGATCGATTCATTCTTTGGTGCATATTGGAAGGAGAGCCAGATCTTATTTGAGCATTTGACTTAGGATAGTATGACCATTGCAGAGTATGAGGGCTAATTTTGTCAATTATCACACCATACCACGTCTTGGATTCCTAGTGAAGCATAGAGAGTCTGCAAGTTTATGAGAGGCTTGATTTTCTCAATCAGATCTAATATATTCAGGTCATCCCATAAGGGATCCTCCCTCCAGACTATTATGAGTATTGCCAAAGAGGTGAAGTTGATGGTTCGATAGGAGTTTAGGGGTCCCAAGAGGGTCCGAGCTTCTTGTCATTATTTTAACACTTCTTTAGGAGGTATAGGATTTCATCGGGGTGGTAGTACATCACAACATCAGTTCCTTATACATGCTTCCTTGCCAGCTATAGAGTCGGTTTCAATTCATCTAGTGGTCAGAGATCTACTAGTCAGGGTGGCTATAACCTTCCTCTTTGTTCTTCACATTATCAGCCTACACTGAGGTCTTGTTTTAGTTATGAAGATCCTAGCCACATGCTTAGATAGTTCCCTTTTAAAACTCATTCTTGGCTACACCGTACCTATTCAAAAGAACCTATTAGGGATTCGGCACCTCCAGCTAGAGGTCCAGCACCACCGGTCAAAGGACATGGTAGAGCTCAGTGAGGTAGAGGTAGTCATGCTCCTAGTAGAGGTACAGGTGATGCAGTGATTTAGTTGGGTGGTAGGGGCACGGGTCAGTTAGGTGGAGGTCATGGTGCTCATTGTTATGCTTTTTCAAGTAGACCGAAGGCAGAGGCCTCAGATGCAACTACTAAAGGTGTTGTTCCAGTTTGCTATTCGCTTGCCTCACCATTTTTTTATCCTGGTTCTACTTATGCATATCTATCGACATACTTCTCTGTTGGGTTTTACTTATTATGTGATTGTATGTTTTTGCCTGTGCATATTTCTAGCCCAATAGGAGAGATTTTAATCATGGATCAGGAGAACTTATCATGTCTTGTATCTTTGGTGGGTTATGATACTTGGGTGAATATGATTATTCTTGATATGGTTGATTTTGATGTTATTTTGGGTATAGATTGGTTGTCTTCATATCATGCTATTCTTGATTGTTTTCCCAAGATGGTTACTTTGGTTGTGCTTGGTGGACTGAGCTTTGAGTGGAAGGGTTTTTATGGGTCTTATCCTAGCAAGGTTTTTTCTTATATTAGGGCTTAGAGATTGATTGATAGGGGTTGTTTCTATTGTTTGGCATTTATTCTTGATACCAGTATTGATTCACCTTCTATGGAGTGTATTCCTGTTGTTCATGAGTTTACGAATGTCTTTCCTACTGATCATATGGGGGTCTCTCCTGACAGGGACATTAATTTTTTCATTGATGTTGAGTTGGGCACTAAGCCCATTTCTATTCCTCCCTATCATATGGCTTTTGCTAAGTTGAAGGAGTTAAAGGATCAGTTTTAGGAATTGTTGCGTAAGGGGTTAATTCGACCTAGTATATCACCAAGGGGTGCTCTAGTTCTTTTTGTAAACAAGAAGGATGGGTTGATGAGGATATATATTGACTAAAAAATAATTGAACAAGGTGACTCTAAAAAAAAATACCCGCTTCCCAGTATTGATGATTTATTTGACCAGCTTCAGGGTGTAGCAGTGTTCTCTAAGATTAGTTTGAGGTCCAAGTGTCACCAGTTGAGGATTAAGCCATTCGACATTCTTAATACTGCTTTCCAGATGAGAAATGGCCATTATGAGTTCCTTGTCATGTCATTTGAGTTGACTAATGCACCTGATGCATTTATGGAAGTGATAAATAGAGTATTTCGGCCATATTTGGACTCCTTTATGATTGTATTCATCAATGATATCTTGGTCTATTCCAAGACCGAGGTTGACCATCTTAAACATTTGAGGATTGTGCTTCAGAGCTCAAAGAGGAGAAGTTGTATGCTAAGTTCTCCAAGTGTGAGTTTTGGATCGATTCAGTAGCATTTCTAGGGTATACGGTATCCAAGGAGGGCATTAAGGTTGATCAAGTGAAGATTGAGGTTTTAAGAGGGTGGACCAGACCTACTTCAGATGCTGAGATTTGAAGCTTTATGGGTTTGGTTGGTTAAAATTGGCACCTTGTGCAGGGATTCTCTACCATAGCAGTTTTGTTGACTAGACTCACTCAAAAGAACATAGCCTTTGTTTGGTCAAAGAAGTGTGAGGAGATCTTCCAAAAGCTCAAGGACTTGTTGACTATTGCGTCTGTCTTGTCCTTGCTAGAGAAGGGAGTTGATTTCACTGTGTACTGTGACGTATCAGGTGTTGGCTTAGGAGGCGTTTTGATGTAGAAAGGGAAGGTGATTTCTATGCCTCAAGGAAATTAAAGACCCATGAGAAGAACTATCCTACCCATGATTTGGAGTTATTGGCGGTGGTATTTGTCATGAAACTGTGGCAGCACTATCTATATGGAATTCATTATGTGATCTTTACTGATCACTGCAGCCTACAGTATATCTTCAGCTAGAAAGACCTGAATCGGAGATAGAAGGGATGGATTGAACTTATTAAATATTATGATTTGACCGTTGTATACCATTTGGGAAAGTCCAATGTTGTGGTCGATGCTTTGAGTAATAAGACTTCCAGCATGGGCAGCCTTGCAGCCATCCGAGTAGAGGAGAGACCTTTCGCTAGAGTCGTCCAAATATTGGCTAATGGGTTAGAGAGCTTCAACTTTCTGATGAGGGTGGTTTGGTAGCCTTATTATAGGACTGATCGTCTTTGATAGATCAGATCTGTAAACGTCAGTTTAAGGATGATAGGTTTTGTCTTAATCGATACAAAGTGACTAGGTGATGTGTTGCCTCAATGCACCTTAAAATCTATAATAAGTAGACACTGTGGTCATTGTCACATATTTTACCCAACGTTTGAGTCGGGGTTGAACCACATGGAACGATTGTTTGAGTAATGAAGTACCGATTTGAACTAAGCAATTATAGTGTTAAAATAGGGGTTCCAAGTAAAATACAACTAGCAAATGATTATAGGATTTGAATTAAACTATGAGTTGAGAGAGATTTTTCGGGATGTGTGCAATAAAATCTAAATATATGGGTCAAGATACTTGAACGAATGAGTAATTATACGTGAGTAAGCTAGAATTTTTTGTAACTACTACTTTAGATCTGACAATAGCGTTATCTCACGCGAACTAAATATAGCTTCACATGTAAAATCCCTATAGGAAACGCATGGCCTAAGCAATTTATCAGCAAACCTTCTACTACTTTAGCCATTGAACCCAAATTAAAGCATTCAATCAAAACCCCAAAAGCTTTTACGCTATCACACCTATTGCCTACTCCAATTATCCAAATTAATGCAATAACCGAAGATCTAAAGATAACCAAGAGTTTGCAACCTCAAGATTATAAGTTATACATGGAAATAAGTATAAACTCACTCAAATTAACCTCAAAACATTCAAATAAGATTAGACCCATAATGTAAATCAAGCACCCATGTTCATACACCCCCCCTACAATTTGGGTTTTAGCTACACATCACTAAGAGTAAGAAATTTATACCAATGTTTATAGCCATAGATGTGGAAAAGAGAAATTACAAAGAAATAAGTAAGAATTTCTTCTCCTAATCCTTAAAATCCTCTTCCCAAGCTTCAAAATAAAAAACCTTCTTCCTCAAGGTTAATGTACTTTTCTCCCCAAGAAGGTTCTCTATACTCTCTATGTGTATTATGCTTTTTTATATGTTGTGATATGTAGAATGTCCTTTCTAAAATATATTTATACTCGTACACATTTTCCAAACTTGAGGCTTTTTTCACCATTCGGTGGTCATGTTCGGCCATCACTGAGCACTTTGGCGGTACACTGAATATGCATTTGACCACCTTTTAATGCATCATGTGGAAGCCTTGGTCTCTGCAACTTTCAACGACACTATTGTACATCGCGGATCATGTTCCATGATTCACCGAACTTGTAGCAGTGTTGCCTTTCTACTCCGCTCATGAGGGGTTGAATACTGTAACATTAGGCGGTCTGAGTTTCACTTCGGTGATCCACAGATTAATTCAGTGATATCACTTTTGACTACCTTTTTAGACATTTTTTCTCCTTTACTTTGTGTTGCAGAGTATTGCCTTTTCATGCGCTTTTATCGTCATTCTTGTCATAAAACACAAAGGTTAATGAGTATATGACCCACAATAACACATTGAGGTAATATTTATTCATTCTTTATGCTCCAAATGAGTCCAAACTATTGACTCATCACCATGGGTGAGGCCAAGAAGGTCATACTTGATATTGATGGGGTTTTGAGGATTGGGATCCGAATTTGTGTGCCTTGCCTAAGGTGGATGACTTGATCAGGTTGATGCTTGAGGAAGCTCATTGTGCTACATATTACATTCACCCCGAGTAGCGAAGATGTACCATGATTTGAGCCAGCACTACTGGTGGTGTGGCATAAAGAGGGATATAACTGATTCTGTGCCAAGTGTTTGACATGCTTACAGGTCAAGTGAGAGCATTAGTGGCAGGAGGCAAGTTCTAGAGGATGTCCATTCCTACTTGTAAATGGGAGTGGATCACGATGGATTTCATAGTTGGTTTACTCACTAATGTTGGTGGGTTTGAATCTTCTAAGTTATTGTGGACCACTTGACCAAGTCTGTGCACTTTATTTTGGTCAAAGTTAGGTTCACGGTGGAGAATTTATCTAGTGATATATCAGCCAGATCATGAGGCTTCATGGTGTACCTATTTCTATAGTGTTGGACCAAGGTTCTTTATTCACTTCCCACTTTTGGAAAGCCCTACATCACAAATAGGTTACCCGGTTAGACTTAAGTATAACATTTTATCCTCAAACAGATGGGTTGTCACGACCCAAGCTAGGGCCTAGACGTGTCACGGCAAATGGGAGACCCGAGGGCATCACAAACTAGCCTCTTATATATCATTGGCACAACCCTGGTTGCGGAAGCTTTAATCAAAGAATAATATGTAGCAAATAAATTCTAGGGGAAACGGTACTTTGGACTCAAGCTATGGGGATACATAGGGAAGAGGATTTGCATGAGTTACATAGGAAGTAACGTCTAAGGGGCGGGTAAGTAGGACTCACGCTATGGGGGTATTTTCAGGACTTGGCACTTCCATCTCATCAACAACATACAATAAGCATATAAAGGGATAAAGGGACTAAGGGAAGTCTCGCATAGAATTTAACGACATAATAGGAGTCGAGCTCATTACATATTAGTATATCCAAAAACACCTCTATCATGATTGGAATTTGGGCCAAGACATGCTTCCGGGCACACCCTCAATTAGAAAATATTCGTAAATACATAAGGCTTAATCAAGCATGAATGGAAAATGGGTGTTTTCCCCGTAATAGAGAACTCACCAAAGAAGTCTTCAAGTAATCAGGTTAGCCACGTGTAGGAGGATGAATAGGAGCTTTGATCCCTACATGGTGAAATCATGCAGGCAAAAGAGTATATGTTAGTACTTGGAATGTACGAAGTATGAGGGGTACAATGCATGCAAAGAGACATAGTGTAATATTTCAAAATGCATAATCGTAATCAACAGATAAGAGATAAATATGACATTCATGGATAATGCTTAAGTCAAAATCCCTTTTATGGGTAACTTGACCTAGATTTATCCACTAGTAAAATCCCTTTTATGGAGCATAACATAAACCTATGGTGGCACATAGTTAAGAGACCAAGACTTTGTATAAGGACCCCTTAGGTCGATCCCCCACCTTAAGCCTCTTTTGGTGCTAAGTCAAATTCAACAGAATACTTAACATAATCATAAACATCATTATAGCTTGAAACACTTGTAAAATTGTGATAACATTGCATGAGTAGCTCATTCACATAACTTGACCCCTACAAGTGTGCATATACCTTACACTAGAAGGTAAAAACATTCATAACCTTGACCATTGCTAGTGGCATAGCTTTACAAAAGAGGGTGGATTATTCGTAAACTTCATTCCTTCTTTTGGACATTGAAGAGTATGTGAGGATATAATACTTATCATACTTGACCCCTTCATGTAAACAATATCCATTCTCAAGAAGATAGAATAACATAAGGACTCATCATTTTGTTGTAAATCCTAGGAACTTTTCATGAGTTCAAAACATGCTTAGGAGTCCGCATAATCATCATCTCATACTTTTCTGGTAGACCATACAATAACCTTTGTCATGTAACTTTAGCCAAATATGGTGGGTGAATGCACACATACTCAAAATTATACAATTTAATAACATACTCATGAAGAATGTAAATCCATGTCACTTGAAGAATCAAATCAATCGACCTACCAATGTAGTAGAAAGAAACCCTAAATTTAATATCATAAAATCCATCTTAAAACTCATTGTCTTCATGGTTCATAACATGCATGGGTTAAAAGTTCATAATCTAAAATATGGGACAAGTCTTCGATATATATTCATGCTCAAATAGTTAATACTTGAAGAAGCCATTAATTTGTATACATAATGCATAATAATAGCATCATATGTAAGAATTCATAAAATATTTTCATGTAGTAGGAGAAGAAAATAATTGGACTTGTGGGAAGAAAGGTCCCCACAATCAAACCCACATACCTCAAAAACGTTGGAGAGAAACAAACATGTATGCTTGAAGGAAAAATCTTGGAAACCTAGCCTGCACCTCACACTTGAATACCTTGAAGAGCTTGAGAGAGTTTTAGACTAAGGGTATTTTTAAAAGTAGAGGGAATGGGTAGATTAGGGTTCAAAAAGGTTGATAAAGGGATCTTAGAGGATTAAAACAATGAGGTTTAAGTGTAAAAAGATGAGAAAGGTTAGTTTTGCCCCCTTTAAAAACCTTGTCAGACCGGCCAATGAAACCCCGATCATGACTCATGGACTACTCCACGATTCATGGAACCTCTTATGGGTCAGTGGTCTTCCAAACATAGGCTAGTGGCTCTTCCTACGAAGCCTTCTCACAACTCGTGAATCTTTACACAGGTCGTGGAGTGTCTTCATGGATCAGGGGACTTACAAATAGGGGCCACTGGAACTTTCTACGAAACCGCCTTCATGGGTCATGGACTGCCCCACGAGTTGTAAAGTTCCCTCGTAAGCCACTCCTTGCCTTAGACAGACTTTGGCCCTTAAGGCCCCTTTCATGAAGTGAGTTCATGAGTAGTAGAGTATTCTACGGCTCGTGCTCCAGGCTTCGTAAGTCCTTCTAGTGTTCCTTAAAAATTCATTTCTCACTGCCCACTTCTACGAGACCATCCATGAAATGTGGATCACTTCACAGGTCATAGATCTTCTCGTGATATCGATTCTCAATGTATTTTCTCAGCTGACAATTTTTCCAAGTTCATCAACCATAAGGGGTGTTTCAATATCTCCCCCTTGGGATCATTCATCTTCGAATGAGGCAATATTAGCTTGAACATAGTAGGAAGAGGAACCATGTCATGAAAGAAATTAAAAAATACAACTCAATCATTAACTTTCTAAAAACTATCCAAATTATGCATCAATTACCATTCAAAAATTAGTTTCATGATCATACATGCATGCAACAAGAGCAAAAGGCTAAAACTCAAGATTTGACATCATAGACAGGAATTAGACTTTTACCTTAGGCTTGATTAGAGTGGAAGAGATACGGATATCAATTTTTCATGTCCACTTCAGCTTCCCATGAGGCACTTTTGGCTCGTTGATTTTTCCAAAGAACCTTAATGGATGCCACATCTTTGTTTCTCAATCTTTTCACTTGCCTATCTAATATTTCCACCGGAACCTCCTCATATGTCAAATGTTCTTCTACAACGCCCACCACGTCCAAAGGTGCAATAGAATTTGGGTCACCTACACACTTCCTCAACAGAGATACATGGAAGACTGGGTTGACCATGCCCAACTCCTTAGGCAATTCTAACTCATAGGCAACCTTGTCGACTTTCCTCAAAATTTTATATGGACCTAAAAATCTTGGGCTCAACTTTCCCTTCTTACCCAAAACGAACCACACCCTTCATAGGTGAGACCTTCAAATAAGCCCAATCGTCAACGTTGAAGTCAAGATTTCTCCTTCTCATATTAGCGTAGGACTTTTGTCTACTTTGAGCCATCTTCAATCTTTCCTTAATCAACCTCACCTTCTCCAAAGCTTCCATAACCAAATTTGAACCTAGCAAGGAAATTTCCCCTACATAAAACCACCGAACTGGGGATCTACAATGCCTACCATAAATAGCTTCAAAGGGAGCCATTTCAAGACTAGAGTGATAACTACTGTTGTAAGCAAATTCAATAAGTGGAAGATGATCATCCCAACCACCTTTAAACTCCAAGACACAAGCCCTAAGTATATCCTCAAGAGTTTGAATTGTCCTCTTGGCCTGACCATCCGTTTGTGGATGAAAGGTCGTGCTAAGCTTAACCTTGCTACCAAGTCCCTTTTGGAATTCCTTCAAAAAATGAGAAGTGAATTGAGTACCTCAGTCCGAAATAATAGACAATGGTACCACATGCAACCTCACCAACTCATAAATATATAGTTTGACATAGTCTTCGACACCATAAGTTATTTTAACTGGTGGAAAAAAGTAAGGCAACTTTATCATTCAATCAATAATAACCCAAATGGAGTCAAAATTCTTCCTAGTCTTTGGCAACCTAATCACAAAATCCATGTTAATCTCTTTCCACTTCCAAGTGGGAATCACTATGTCTTGGGCCAGGCCACTCGGCCTTTGATGTTTGGCCTTGACTTGCTGGCAATTGTGACAACCAGCTACAAATTTGGTGATATCTCTTTTCATACCGCCCCACCAACACACTTCTCTCAAGTCTCTATACATCTTTGTAGACCTAGGATGAGTTATGTGCCTCCTTCAAAAGAATATTCCTCAATTCATTGTTTTTAGGCACGCAAAACCTATCCTTATACCTAAGGACAATATCTCCCCCTTGGGAGAAAACCTCCACTTTACCTTTCTTCACTAACTCCTTAAATTCTAGGAGAGCAAGATCGAGGTTTTACTTGGATTTTACCTCTTCAATCAAGGAAGATTTGGAACCATCAACAACCACCACACCCCTACCTTCAATCTCATTCAATCTAACACCTAACCTAGCCAACTGGTGGACCTCCATGGATAATTCTTTCTTTCTCTCATAAACATTATCTATACTACTCATGGATACCCTACTTAAAGCATTGTCCATGACATTAGCTTTGCTGAGATGATAGTGCATGCTCATATCATAGTCCTTCAGGAGTTCCATCCACTTTATTTGTCTCAAATTAAGATTTCATTGGGTGAACACATATTGGAGACTCTTATGGTCGGTAAACACATCTACATGAACTCCATATAAGTAATGATTCCATATCTTTAGAGCAAGCACCATGGCCGCTAATTCGAAATCATGGGTGGGATAATTACTGTAACAACCCAAATATTTATGAAACTCCTTATGGTTGGTCTTGTATGATGTTATACTGGTCATGTTTGAGTTTTGGTAGCCACGGGTAGAGTTTAAGTTGCCGAATGCAAAATGGATCATTTGGTGGCCTAGAGAGGGTGTTTGAGCAGTATACTTTGAGAGCACATAACTTTTGATACGAGTTTAACCGTGTGCTATAATTCTTATCAAATTGTATCTCTTTGCGTTATCTTTGCAACACAACTGGTTTCACTCAATTCGGAGTTCATATCAGGAAGTTAAGGCCAAAACAGTGAGACATCACGTAATTCGGAAGACGCTGGGTATAGGCCCTGGAAATGGCCCAAGGATAGGACCACGGAATGTGTGAGGGTCCATGGTCTATGTGGGGGTCCATGTCATGGTCTATTGAGTTCAGGGTGGTCAGGACCCACCCCATAAACCAAGTGAAGTCTCACAGACCACCCCACGGTCCATAAGACCTCAAACGATCCGTGTGGATGGTCTGTCAAGTGAGGCAGTGGCTTGGCCAGGCTGTGGGGTTGGATTTTGGGCCAAGTTTGGATCCATGGACCAGTACACGGTCTGTGTGAAGCCACACGGCCCGTGACCCCCCATTGTGAAGTGATCTAGAAAGTCCCCGAGAGTTCAAGCCAAAGACGAAACCAAGGAAGGTCTCATGGTCCAGTACATGGACCGTATACCAGTAAACGACACTTGTAGCTCCACTGTGTGACACTGTTTTCCAGTTAAATGACCATTTCATTAAAGGTTAATTCAAAATTTAATTAGTCCCTGGGCCTCTTTTAGGCATCCTAAGGTCCCCTATTGTAAAAAGCTTGAAGAAATTTGGGAAAGACAATCCTTGCTTGTTTAATTCTTCAATTCCTTTAGTCTATTGATGGTATGTGGGTTTTGATTCAAGGATTTCCTTTCATCCTTGAAGACCCAAGAACACTACTCTTTAATTTTTTATTTTAAGATTCTTAAGTTATAGGTTCTTCAAACTTTGAAGTATTTAGTTGATTGGGATTATGTGTGGTAGATTTTAGGTGATTTAATCATCATTTAAGCTTGAATTTTGTGAATGTTCATGAAAACTCTTAAAGGATCAATGTGTATGTCCCTTTATGATTTAATTATGCATGGGTAAATTGCATTATGCTTTAAATATGGAATTTCTCATGATTTATGTTGAATTACCGTTCAAATTGTGAAATTAAGTTTGAATTCCATTACCTATGTTCTTGTTCCTCATTCATGGCATATTCATTGAAGATTGTTACGATAAAACTCTTGTTTTGATATGATATGTATGGCTTGTGATCACATAGTCTCTCCGTTATGGCTCTTTGAGCATCTTGGGTGCTTGCACCACTTTGACATATTTTGAATGTTTGATATGATAAGCTATGTAGATGGGCTACTTTATTTGCATTGACATGGAATGATTATGAAAATGTTTTGGAAACTCTTGATGGACTTTAGCCTAAGCATAAGCATGGCTTGATCAATGGTTTTGGTTTTGACTAAGGATGCATAATTTGAAAAGAATGTAAGTCCTCCAATTTAAAGTTGCATGCATATATATGTATTCCCGTGGGATGAGACTTAGTATCCAGGGATTGGAGTCGGGGGAGGCTATCTCCATAGGGTCCATACTCTTTTTCGTCAAACCATGTGCGAACATGGGATTTCTCCCTTTATGGGATGACTTGTATATTTCCCCTGGTTTAAGGGTGACTAGGGTACTACTTGACAAGTACTCTAGATCCGGGTAGTAGCTTGCTCGGGTCTCCTCTATTATCAGTTGAGGTCACATCCATGCTATATTATGATCATAGGTTTGCATCTCATTCATCATGGCATAACATATTGTTATATTACTCTATGGCTACGTGCATTCCTTTCGTATCACTTGTTCCCTTGTCATGTTGCTTGGTCATGCTACATTTTCCATATGTATTGCATGCCCGCATACTTAGTACATATTATGTGTTAACCCATATTTTTTGTCTACATGTTCTAACCATGTAGGGACCAGAGACGACTTTCACATTCTACCGGACGACGCTTGATCCTTGTTGAAAACCTTTATAGTGGTGAACCCTTTTGATCAAGGGAAATAGTCACCTTCTATCTACCTAGTTATTATGTTATTTTATTTTACTTATGTATTGAGGGTAAGCCTCAAACTATGTTGAGGCCCCGCTTGATCTATGTAGAGGCTTGTTGGACAAATCTAAAATCTTGTACGTTGACTTGATATGTTAAACATTATGATAATGAAAGTTATGCTTATTAGCCTTGATTATGAGATTTGTCATCGATTATGCTTTTGACTTGAATGTTGGGAATTGTGATTGCCTATGTGCTTATGTGGAAAGTCCAATAATCCCAGTGTGCCCCATAGCTTGAATCCCACTTACCCGTCCCCTTAGAGATAATTGCTACGCGTTATATGAAACCGTGCTTAACCCATCCCCGGTAACATCCCCAAAGCTTGAGTCCAAAACCCCTACTCCCTTAGAGCTTATGTGTTATGTGTTTAGCTTCCGCGCTTTCGAACCGATGATGTGTGTGATGATGCTATTATAACTTCATCGAGGACTTTTGGATTCTCCTTCGCTATGTCACATCTAGGCCCCTATCTGGGCCATGACAAAGATGGTATCAGAGCCCTACGTTTGTAATGATCCTCGGAGTACAACATGCCATGTCAATTAGAGTCTTGTTCATGGGTGTGATGCGCGCCATGTCTATGAACAAGAGGCTATGACGATGTTTTAGGAATTGCCTCAATTCATTTCTTCCTTATGTCGTGCCATGATATCTTACGATGACTCTCTCTAAACTTGGTATTTTGTCGCCTTTTCAGAAAATGCCTCCCAGAAGAGCTCCCCTTTCCCGTGATGCTCCCGAAGTTGAGGAACTAGCTGCTCGGGCGACGGTTGAGAAACAGGTGTCCCATGCTGAGTTCAGGAATGTAGTCTCCATGTTGGCCTAAGTTGTGGCCAACCAAGCTTGGCCTATCAACCCAGTCAATGTCACTACTCCGGTCTCAAGGGTGAGGTACTTCACTCGTATGAACCCTCCAGAATTTTATGGCTCTATGGTTGAGGAGGATGCCCAAGAGTTCGTTCACAAACTCACTAAAGTGTTATCAATTATGGGTGTGAGTTTGGAGGAAACGACAGAGTTGGCGGCTTACCAACTCAAAGATGTAGCACAAGTATGGTATAATCAATGGCTTATAGAGAGGGTGATGGATGTGAAGGTTGGATGGGAAGAATTCAAAGTGGCTTTTCTTGATCGGTTCTTCCCACTTGAGCTTAGGGAAGCTATGATGACCGAGTTTGTTAATCTCTGACAGGGTACCATGACAGTGAGGGACTATGCCCTAAAGTTTACAAAACTCTTCAAGTATGCTCCTATGCTTGTCTCAGATCCCCGTGCAAGAATGTACAAGTTCATCTTGGGTGTATCGGATTTTGTTGTGAATTAATGCTGAATGGCTATGCTTATTAAGGAGATGGATATCTCGATACTCATGACTTATGCCGAACAAATCGAGGGTGAGAAGTTGAAAGAGAGAAGGGTGCACGAGAATAAGAGGGCCCGACTTGATGGTGGGTTCTCCAATATCAAGGGTGATGGATTTGGCCGTTTCCAACAAGGCCAAGGTTCTAACGTGAAACTTGCTACTAAGGTGCCTTCTCCTAAGGCACCAGTTGGGGTTGGTCCCTGGTTTCCTCCTTGTGTCCATTGCGGAAGACTTCATGTGGGTGATTGTAGGAAGCTTTCGGGTGCTTGCTTCGGATGTGGTAGCTTGGACCACAAAATCTGAAGTTGTCCAAGGAATGTGAAGAAGGACCAAGTTTCTACCGGTGATCAAGGACAACCAAAGGCCCCGATTGGAGGTTCTCCAAGGAACAACCGGTTCTATGCTCTCCATTCCCGCCAAGAGGTGGAGAAAGCTCTAGATGTCGTCACGGGTATGTTGAAAATCTTTAACATTGATGCTTATGCTTTACTTTATCTGGGTGCAAATGTATCTTTTGTGACTCCTTTGTTAGCTATTAAATTTGGTTTGAGTTCCGAAACCTTGAGGGATCCTTATTCAGTGTATACTCCCATGGGTGATTCTATTATAGCCAGGAAGGTGTATAGGGGTTGTCCCGTGTCGGTGTTGCATAAAATGTTCCTCGGTGATCTTGTAGAACTTGAAATGTATAACTTTGATGTCATTCTTGGGATGGATTGGTTGCATGCATCATATGCCTCTATTGATTGTAGAACTAGACAAGTTAAGTTCCAAGTCTCTAATGAACTGGTATTAGAATGGGAGGGTAACAACTCCATTATTAAGGGTAGGTTTATTTCCTACCTTAAGGCCCGGAGAATGATTGGGAAAGGGTGTATCTATCATATTGTTCGGGATAGAAATACGAAAGGTGAATACCCTAGGCTTGAATCGGTTTCGGTGGTAAAAGAATTTCCCGATGTGATTTCGGAGGATTTTCCCGGGGTTCCTCCCGATAGAGAAGTGGACTTTGGTATAGACCTTCTTCCGGACACTCAACCCATTTCCATTCCCTCGTATCGTGTCACGACCCGAATAGGGGACCTAGATGTTACATGGCGAAAGAGGACCCAAAGGCCCTTGATCAAGCCATCATAGCATCATTTCACTTATCATCGGTTCGGGAACGCGGAAGCTAAAGCATGTAGCACATAAACTCTAAGGATTTAGGGACATGGGACTCAAGCTATGGGGACAATACGGGAAAGGGATAAACATGTTTGCACATAGAACATAACCATTCATCATGCTCAACATTCAAGTCATTATAATAACATGTAAACATAAGTCATTACCATAACATGAGGACATAATCATAGATCAAGTGGAACATAGTATCATAATACATAGCCAAATATCAACATACGAGTCAAACGTACAAGAGTAAGATTTGTCCAAAACATGCCTCTACATAGAAGAGTGGGGCCTCGACAAGTTTTGAGGCTCACCCTCAAGTTAAGAAAGTAAATACATGAAAATAAAGGTAGATAGATGGTGGCTATTGCCCTTGAACAATAGGGCTCACCACTACAAG
>JBCEWC010004811.1:0-26374 GCA_038996855.1 Solanum aculeatissimum
AGGGGGTATTTTTGTAAACAAACAACTTATCATTAGAAATTATGCAATGAATAGTATTTTGAATATGACAAACCAAAAAAACAATAAAAATTACTCTCAGCATAAATAAACCCATCATATCTTATTGAAGCATAACTAATCTAATCATAACTTGTATCCAAACCAAACGACCCCTAAGTTAATTTGAGACAGAGAGAGATGAATTCTTGTAAAAAAGAAGCTAGAAAGTGTATCTTCTATATGACAAAAAAAATATGCTATAAATTGTATTCTCCTTAGATTATATTTGCGAGATTATACAAAATATATTATTATTATTATTGTATTCTTCTAATTTATGTGTAGGTTTAGACTACAATAGTCAAAATACTTAATTTGACTATGAATTCGATATTCATCTTATTTCAATCCTGCACAAGAAAGAGAAAAGTTTGAATAGGATAAGTGATGGATGGTGTGGACTTTGAAATGTTTTGTCTTGCTTGGCGGGAGTAATAAGTAACCCTAACAAACTTTAGCAGCTCGAGAAATATTTCATTCTCCAATAATTTGACTTTCCTGCTTTCTTTCTTCCTAGCCGATTCATGGAGGAATTAAATGCTTACAATACGTGTTAAATACTACTCCCTCCGTCTCAATTCAATTTATTTGTTATATATACTAAAAATAATTATTCCAAATTATTTTCTTAGTTCATCTACTATTTTAGAATGTCCAATAATATTTGTCTAATTTATGAAATCAAGAGATAATTTTACACCTAGTTCATAATTTATCCTTGTCATTAATTATAATTATTTCCCTATTACATTTTCAATACATTGTATTAATTATATTCAAAGGGTGAATTGGTAAAATTACTCCTATCATTTACTACTTCTTAATCTCTTTGTCAAGCCAATAGGGGTCAAGTAAAGATGGACAGAGGGAGTAATTGTTATTTTGGATAATGAAGAGAGAATTAATTATTTTTTTCCAACTTTGCCTTTAACATTAATTACTCTAGAATTTAGAGACACATATATAGCTAAAACTTTAATTAATTATAAGGGGTATATTAGTCAAACAAACTTCTAGTAATTTTTTTAAAAATTGTGTCAAACCTTAACATGACCAATAAATTGGGACAGAGGGAGTAATTCATAAGAAATATCTCATCATAATTTTTGTAATATATAAACATCCCTAATGTAAGCATTACTAATGCATTTTATTTAACATTATTTTTGTACAACCTACTAAACAACTTAATTTCTAATTCACCCTTATCATTAATTATTATCATTTTTCTATTATATTTTTCAAGATATTACATTTATTATATTCAAATAGTGATTTGGGAAAATTACTCCTATTATTACTACTACTTAATTTTTGTGTCAAGTCAATAATAGACAATTATAATCTTTAATCATAAGTTTCAAAATAATTTAAAATGAGTGGCTAATTATATTAAGAATATAGAAAAAAAATTATTTTACTCTTGTTAAAGTGGATAAATTAAAAAAATAAAAAAATTTAGTGTACTGGACAAATAAAAGTGGAAAAAGTAACTTAGATTTATTTTTTTGATTATTAATAATTTCATTTATGCAAATATTACTTTTGTAGGTATCTTTTTAGTGTTCAATAATGAAAGAAAATCAAATTACATTATTATTTGTAAAGAAAAACTCACATAATCCATTAAAACATATTGTATTAGCTAGTAATCTAAAAAATAAAACATATAATATGTTATAACGTGTTGAGATATATTGACAATGTAAGATTCTAGCTCCGTGACAAACAATATCTATAAGCGTAACTCTATTTTATGTCGTTGATGTATTTTAACTTTTTGTTACACGATACATCGAAGATCTTTTATGACTACTTATTATAAATTATTATAAATCAAATTTAAAAGATAACATTTCAAATATTTTAATTATATATTTAAATAAAAAAAAATTGTAAAAATGATTAACGAAGTGGCGATGAATATTTTTACTTTTTTTGTAGTTCGATTTCTGAAATAATCATGCTTTGAAAATAAGATTCTGGAAATTTTAGAAATTCATACCAAAATTAAGTTGTTTTCACCTTTGTTAGTACTTCAAATCATTCACAAAAATTCAAAAATAACTTCAATTTATTTTAATGATCAAACACAATTGTAATTCAAAAATAATTATTTTTTTCAAAATTCACTATTGCTATAGACATATGGGATCAAAACAAGTTTGTAAAGGTCTACAAAACCAAATCATTAATAAATATGTTAGGATTTTGTATTGAATTAAGAAGAAAACATTTCCATCTTTGTTGTTTGGTAGGTTGTAAGTTTGCAAGCTGAATTAGCATATGTTCAAGCCCGCCTTTCAACCTTGGCGCATCAAGTCCCTATGTCTCATATGCCGCAGCCACAAAGTCCAATTACTATGGAACAATATCCACAACTAGACATAATAGGTTTAAGTCATGACATGTTGGATCAAGAAGTCGAGAATTGTGACCTCCACACATTAACTCGAGAGTTTGTTTCAAGACACTTACCTGGAGTTAGATTTAGGCCATCACCATGAAGATGCATGCAATATGTGTGCCTAGCTCCATGATTTAATTAGCTCAATGAAGATCATGATCATTTGACTCCTTTTTTTTTGTCTATATTTAACTTTGTTGAGTACGTATATACTAATTGTGATTGTATGGATTTTATGTTGAACTTTAATCTTTCTTGATTTGTGTAACTGCTTGTTTTTTCTTTCTGAAGATTTTTGTTTTGTGCCTAAGAGAGTGAAGGAATTAAGATAAAAAAAGATGAGAAATTATTGCTCTTATTTTCATATCTCTGCAGGTTTTATTAGTGGCAAAATTAAGAATTCTCTAAATGGTGTTCAACATTTAAGTAAATACTATCTCCATCTCATATTATAAGGGCACTTTTCATTTTACACGGTTATTAAGAAATCATTAATACATTAGTAGACTTTATCATTTTATCTTTCAATATATGAATGCACATTAAATTAAATTGGAAAAAATCATTAATGCACTAATTAATGATGAGGGTAAAATAGGAAAAAAATAATTAATTCTATCATAATTTAGTAAGTTCCCATATAATATGGTACAAATATTTATAGAAAGATGTTCTTATAATATGGGACAAAGGTAGATATCTCTAAAAAGTTGTCACTACAAGAAAATGCGCAATTAATGGGAGTTATTTTGTCAATTTGAGGCAGTTTTTGACCTTCACAATAAGAATTACGGCGGTTTCTAAATACCACTAGCAGGTTTGAAGATGTTCATGGAGGCTTTAGTTTTGGGCAGAGGAATGGAGGTGAGACGTCTCTCTTGGATTTTTCCAAATCCTTTGAGTTACTTATTGCTAACTCATGTTTCCTGAAGAGGGAAAATCACTTGATTACCTTTCGTAGTATGGTAGTTAAGACTCAGATGGATTAATTAATTACTTCTCTAAAAGGGCGATAGAAGCTTTTGTAAGAATTGCAAGGTTATACCGAGTGAAAATATTTTCTCTTAACATAGGCTTCTAGTGATAGACTTAGAGATTATGAGAGAAAAGAAGAAGAAGGTTATCAATAACCAACCGAGGATTAGATGGGGAGGCCTGGCTCCCACTCTTTCACAAGAGATGGAAGAAAAGTTAAGTAGTTTAGACGCTTAGAGTAGTGGCGGAGATGTGAACAATATGTGGGACACTACTGCTGGTTGCATTAGAAAAGTAATTACCAAGGTACTAGGAATTTTGAGAGGGACCTTTGGTGGACGTCAGGACGATTGGTGGTGGTGGAATGAAGAAGTCCAAGGCAAAGTGAAAGCTAAGAAGATTGCTTATAAAAAGTAGTTGGAGCGTAGGGATAAGGATGAAAAGCGAAGGCTTAAGGAGATCTATGAGAAGGCAAAGACAGAAGTGAAGATGGCAGTGACGAGTGCTAAGATAGTAGCATTTGAGCACCTATATGTGAAGCTAAGTGATAAAGGCGGGGACAAGAGATTGTATAGGCTCGCTAAAGAGAGAGAAAGAGAAGCTCGCAACTTGGACCAAGTGAAGTGCATCAAGGATGAAGAGGGTGAGGTGTTGGTGGATGAGACTTCCATTAAGCTAAGGTGGCAAGCTTATTTTCATAAACTCTTAAATGAAAAAGGGGATAGAAGTATTGAGTTGAGTGAGTTGACACACTCTGATAATTATCGAGATTTTGATTATTGCGGACGGTTCAGAGTTGAGAAGGTTAGACGTGTTATTAGTAGAATGAAGAGAGGGAGGGAGATCAAACTCGATGAGATTCCGATAGATTTTTGGAAGAACATGGTCAAAGATGGGATATAGTGGTTGACTAGACTATTCAATGCTATTATGAAGACTGCCAAGATACCCGATGAATGGAGGAGGAGTACAATATTTTCATTGTACAAGAACAAGGGTGATATTCAAAATTGTAACAATTACAGGGATATCAAGTTGTTAAGGTACACTATGAAGGTCTAGGAGAGAGTGGTGAGATGAGGGTAAGAAAAGGAGTGTCTATTTTAGAGAATCAATTTGGATTCATGTCGGGTCGGTCGACTATTGAAGCAATTAATCTTGTTCGGAGATTAGTGGAGAAATATAGGAAAAGAAGGAAGGACCTTCATATGGTGTTCATTGATCTCGAGAAGGCCTATGACAAAGTTCCAAGGAATGTCCTAGGGAGGTTTCTAGAGGTGAAAGGTATTCCAATGGTGTATATTAGGGTGATACAGGACATGTACGACGAAGTCAAAACTCGGGTAAGAACGACGAGAGGAAATTCAGAGTATTGTTTTGTTGAGATGAGACATCATCAAGGATCTATGTTGAGTCCTTTTCTATTTTCCTTGGTGATGGATGAGATGACATGGTCTATTCAGGAGGAGGTTTCATGGTGTATGCTATTTGCAGATGATATAGTACTGATTGATGAGACTTAGGCTAAAGTTAATGATAGATTGGAGGTTTTGAGACATGCTTTGGAATCTAAAGAGTTCAAACTGAGAAGGACCAAAACATAATACTTGGAGTGCAAATTCAGTGTTGCGAGGGATGAAGCAGACATTGATGTGAGGCTTGCCACTCAACCTATTCCCAAGAGAGAAAACTTTAAATATCTTGGGTCTGTCATTCAGAGTAGTGGTAATATTGACGATGATGTCATATATCGTATTAGGGCAACATGGATGAAATGGAATCTTACCTCTGAAGTATTGTATGATAAGAAGATACCACCTAAACTCAAAGATAAGTTTTACAGAATGGTGGTTAGACCGTCTTTGCTGTATGGTGTGGAGTGTTAGCTAATAAAAAACTCACATGTTTAGAAGATGCAGGTCGCAGAGATAAGGATGTTGAGATGAATGTGTGGACATACTAGGAGTGATAAGATTAGGAATAAGACCATTCGGGAGAAGCTAGAGGTGGCCTCTGTGGCTGAAAAGATAAGAGAAGCGAGACTGCGATGGTTTGGACATGTGTAGAGAAAAAGTACTGATTTTCTTGTTAGGAGGTGGGAGAGGTTGGATTTAGGAGTTACACAGAGGAGTAGAGGCAGACCGAAGAAGTATTGGGGGAATGTGATCAGACAAGATATGGTGAAACTTGATCTCATCGAGGACATGGTCATAGATAGAAAGGAGTGGAGATCGCAAATTAGATTAGCAGGCTAATAGGTTAGTAGGGTTAGGTTGATGTCTGGCCTTGGGGTATAGTAGGGTAGTAGGATTAGTAGTGTCTTTATATCCTGTGTTGTCATTATCCGTCTTATATATGTTAATTTTATTGTATTTACATACTATCATATGCTTTTCGTTATTAGTCGTTCTTTCTTTTTCTGTTTTTTTTTCTTTTTCTTTTTACCATATCTAGTTTATTCTGCTTATGGGTTTTTGTGACGAGGGTTCTCAGGAAACAACTTCTCTACCTTTGTGAGGTAGTGGTAAGGTCTACGTACATTCAACCCTCCTCAGACCACACTTGTGGGATTCCACTAGGTATGTTATTGTTGTAAAAAATTATGTTTGTATGAGTTTAAAATTGCCATAATATGATATCAATGTTCACAAAATCTCATTTGTGGAGGCTTATGCCTGCCACAAATTAATTATATTTCTATAAAAAAATTATATATTTTATATACGCCAAGCCTTGTAATAATACATACAAATACTTTACTAAATATTTAACGTAAGTCATAAAAAATTGTAATAAAAAAACTCATTACAAGTTTAGATTAATGTCAAATTAAAGTAATACAAACTCATGTACAACAATTTGAATGCTATAACTTTTGATCCTTAAGCCTAAAATAATTTCATATCAAATAAATATTAAAAAAGGTATTATGCATTTGTTTGGTGACTTGAGTGGGTGTCACCTTATTTTTTCCGATATGAATTAAGCTTGATCTTCATTATTACTTGGTTGAAAGCCCGAAACTATAAAAATGTATACGTAATTAGATAAACTAATGTTGATAAATACACATCCAATTCTATACCTTCATACAAAAATAAATTTTAAAATTTAATTTATCTGAAAAAAATAAATTCATAAAACACTAGTCATTGTAAAACATACCTAAACAATTGAAGGCCAGATATAGTTTTATTAATGGAGTGACGAAAACTCAATATTATCTTGAAATCTATAAAAGTATGGCCACGTTAAGTTCAAAAACTTACGAAATACATATTTGTTTACAAATAAAATATAAATTTCAAATTCTTGTGTACATGAATTTTAAAATTCACATGATAGAGAATTACCTTTACATTCAGAATTCAATCCCCATGTTATACAAACTTATTCCTTTAAGAATTTCACTTTATAAAATAAATAAAAAAAGTCCATTAAAAGAACCACACAAAAAAACTCATATTGAACAAGAGAATAAAATAAATAAAGAAAAAAAAAAAGAAGGAAGAGAGCAAGGTTTAGTGGAAATTGCTGAAATGTGGAAGTGGGTAAATGAGAGAGATTTGAGAGTTTATTTTGTGGAAGGAAGGGAAAAATTTATATTTGATTTGGTTTGAAATTTATTGGAGAAAAATTTTAGTCCTTAGTAATTTTTAATTTTTGGGCTGAGAGGGCAAAGCATTTTAGCATTTTGGTTGGACTTAGGTAAAAAATATTTTTGTTATAACAACTAGTAACTAGTAATTAATAGCATAAATAGAATAAAATGCACACAAAAATAAATATAATAAATATAACTATTATTTGATAGTACCTTAATAGATAGAAAAGTATAGGGTCATAAATTTACAATTCTTTCAAAATGAAGAAAGAGAACGATGTGTATTTGTATTATTGTGCGTTATATATATGAACTAAATTTCATTACTATTTGTCATAAATCACAAAATATGAATATTTATGATATATCAAAAATAAAAGATATATATGAATTAAATTTCATTACTATTAGTCATAAATCACACAAAATATGAGTATTTATCCTATATCAGAAATAAAAGATATACAAACTGGATAGAATTTCAAAAATTAGTGAATTTTTATATTTATAGGGGTTAATAACCGTCACGAATTAATAACTTGTGACAATTTTCAAGCCTCCTCCATAAAATTGTCACAAAAAGATTTATTTAGTAGGAGTTATAACAAACGTCACAAAATGAATTAATAGTAGGAGTTTTATAAACTTTCACAAACAAACCCCTACAAATTGAGTATTTTTTTTTGTAGTGTATCTTTCACCTATATGCACACTATTATTTTTTATATGCACAATATAATTTTTCGACAAAAAACATCCCAGGAGCCAAACACTCTCAACAATGGCTATATTTTAACAACGAGCATGTCCCTTTAACGCTCCACCAGATGGAGTTGCCGAGAGACCCTCCTCCAGTGCATAAAGAGGGAAATCCTAATCCACCTGAGGAAAAATCTACATCCAACGATGGAATTGCAGAGAAACAATCATATGCTACAATTGTCACAGCTCCATCTTCGTCGAATGTTTCTCGCAGAGAAGGAGAATATGTAGTTTCCAGGCACTCTAACCACTACAGAATGCTAACAATCATATTCAAATCTAAGAACTGTCATGGAATCATGGCGGAAGAATGTAAGTATACGATTGTAGGCAGATTACTAAAGCCCCATCCCCAAATTAATCAAATTAGGTCAAAGTTCAAGGAAACAATTTCGATTAAAGGTTCTTGCAAAATTGGTGTGTATGATAACTATAATATTTTCTTGGATTTTACTACTGATGAGGATTTCAAATCAATTTGGTTTAAAAGAGTTATAGAACTTGATGGGTTGCAAATGTGGCTACAAAAATGAACTCCAAATTTCAAGTCGGAAGAGGATATTCCAATTTCCCCTATTTGGATCCTGCTCCTGGGATTATCATATCATATACATTCGTGGAAGTATGTAAAACAAATTGTGAGTTCCATAAGGACACCTTTGGTGATGGATGCTACTACCACAAGCAAAACAAGACCAAGTATGGCCAAAGTAAGAATTGAATTGGATCTGCTTAAGTCCCATCCGGATAGTGTTTGGGTAGGAATAGAGGATGAAGGCTCACCATTAAAATATTTTACTCAAAAGATGGAATATGAAACCATCCCAAAATACTGCAAATGTTATAAGAAAATTGGACATAAAATAATGAATTGCAGGATCTTGGAGAAAGTAACGGCTAAAGATGAAGAGAAAAAAAAGAAAAAAGACGAAGAACATGAGACAATATACAATCTGTGATGAAGGTGAACAAGGATATTGACGAAGAAAAGTAAAACAACAAAGATGAGAAAACAATCAAGAGACAGAAAACAAGAATAATGCTAAAGAGAACATTATTTTTACTTCAAAAGAAGCCAAGGTTACCAAAGAAAAAAATAAGAAAAAGCAAAATAGAAAGATACCTAAAAAAAAGAAAAATCATTTACAAGCCTATCATATCAAAAAATAACAAAGACTCATCAGTATCAAGAACAAAGGACCAGTTCATAGATTTAGAGGGAGAAAAGAACAATAAAAAAGATGACCATAAGGAAGAACACCAGAAAAAACAAATATAGAAAAAGAGGAAAATGGATAATATGAATATTGACACAGGGATGAATGAAAATGCAGAGGAAGAGCAGTCTACTAATCAAGTTAATGTGCATCAGGATGATCTCTCGAAGGAGAAAATCAAGATGGACAATTCTACTACTAGAAAAGGAAAGAACAATAAGAATAACCACCTTCAATATAGTGGTTCTAGTGAACCAGACAAGACTACAGACACCTCTAAAGTTCCTACAGAAGTAAGAAATATGCCTGATTTAAATTTGGTTGTAGACCTGAATAATAGATAGCATATTGAAGATACGACTGATAGCAAACATAGTAATAATACTTCAAAGATCCGGTCAGAAGAGAAACATTGCCCAATTGAAACCTCTATCTAATCTAAAAGTGAGAATCATCAGGATTGTTACTATAGACAGATAGAGTGAGAAAGTAAATCTGATTCGGATGAACTATCCACTGCCAATAGAGGAAGTTGCAAAGTTAGAAAAAATGAAAAAAGGCAAAGAAACAAAACTCAAATCTCTCAAAGGAAAAATCAAATTGAAGGTAACCCCTTACAATTTATCATGAGTAGTGCTTTTTTTTTTTTGAAATATACGAGGGGTTAGATCCAAAAAATCTATTCATAGCTTCAAAAGATTAATTCACATCAATAAAATCTCAATTTATAGCCATCTTTGAGCCTTTTGTTGCTAAAGGTAAAATAGATGGTTGCAGAAATTCCTAAGGTACCATATTTGTCTTGCTAATATGAAGGGCAAATTTGGTATTTTTGGAGCAACAACATCCATGCAGATTTTATTTCTGAAAGTGATCAACACATTATTTTCGTTATAAAGAATATCTATGGCAATCAAGACATGATTTACTTTTCTGCTATTTATGCTAAATATACCGTAGACAAAAGAAGAGTTCTCTAGGAGGACCTTGAAGAAGAAGACCATAAAGTTGATGGTCCTTGGTGCATAGGAGGTGACTTCAATGTAATTTTGGATCCTTCAGAGAAGTTAGGAGGCAAAACTCATAGGATGTCCAAAAGCTTGGATTTTCATAAATGCTTGGACAATTGTGGATTAACATATATCAATTGTGTTGGTGGTAATTTCACTTGGTGCAATAATAGAAGTCCTAGAAAGAGAATTTGGAAAAGATTGGATAGTATCATTGATCTTTGGGACCAATCTTACCAAAATTGCTCTATTGGACATTTGTCTAGAACTGATTCTAACCATAGGTCGTTGCTTTTGAAATATCAAAACAAGAACCATCCTTATATCACCTACTTCAGATTTCCTAACTTCTGGGTGAGACAGGAAGGTTTTATGGATGAAGTCAAAGATATATGGAGTACAATTATTCACCATAATCCCATGTGGATTTTGCAATCTAAATTGAAAGATTCTTAGTAAAAATCTCAATATTTGGTCGAGGGAACAAATTGGAGATGTCAATGAGAACACCATAAAGTGTGAAGCAAAGCTCTAGAAACTTGAGGAAATTGATATCTAAATCAATACAGAATAGAGCAGACAAGAGGTTTACAAAGCTCATGTAGAATAAATCCATTAAATAAAATTGCAAGAGTCCATCGTCGCCCAAAAATATCAATGCAAATGGTTTGAAGAAGTAGATAAAAATACCAGATACTTCCACAACATCCTTCGAGAAAATAGGAGGAAGTTGGCTTTGTACAAAATCAAGAATAACAGGGCAAGTGGATCAGTGGAGATGAGAAAATTTCAAGGGCTGCAATCAAGCATTTCCAAAACTTGTTTAATCTTCCAACTCCTCATTTTAACTCAAGTATTCTTGATTGTATACCTGATATTATTTCTTTGGAAGAAAATGATAGGATGTGCCAAATTTCAGAGGAACAAGAAGTAAAGAAGGTTATTTTTAGTCTTAATGCGACCAGTGTTGCAGGACTTGATAGATTTAATGGAGCATTCTTCCAAAGTTGTTGGGACATTATCAAAGAGCACGTTAAAGCCTATGTTCAAAAATTCTTCAAAGGTAAAAAGCTAACCAAGTGTTTCTCTCATACTTGTCTTGTTTAAGTTCCTAAAACTAAGAATCCTTGTAGTTTTGGAAAGTTTAGACCTATAAGTCTCTCAAACTTCACTAGTAAAATAGTGTCTAAAATTATTTCTTTAAGACTGAATCCTCCTCTAAAAAAAACTTGTCTCTCCTTATCAAAGTGATTTTGTTAAAGAGAGACTTATAACTGAAGATGTCTTATTAGCTCAGGAAGTTATTCAGAACATTTCCAAGGCTAACAAGGGTGGCAATGTGGTGATTAAATTGTACATGGCCAAAGCTTATGAACAAATGTCATGACATTTTGTAGTCTGTTTTGGCTAAATTTGGGTTTTTCAAAAATTGGACTGACATGATTTATAATTTGATTTCTGAAAATTGGTATGATGTGGTTGTAAATAGTTCTAGATATGAGTTCTTTTCCTCGTCTCAAGGTTAAAGCAAGGGGATCCTCTTTTAGCTCCTCTTTTCATTCTAGCTGCAGAGGTGCTCTCTAGATCCCTGAACAATCTCATCTATAATGATAGTTTCATTCCTTTAACAATGCCTTCTAATTGTCATGTTATTAATCATCTTACGCTGATGATATAGTTGTTTTCAGTAGTGGAAAATCCTCTTCTATAAAGCTCATCATGGATCGAATCAGTAAGTATGGGAAATGCTTTGGCTAGCTGATTAATAGTGATTTTTTTTTTCTTGCTCTTAAAACTTCTGCCCGTAGAATTAATAGAATTAGAAGATGCCACTGGTTTCAGGGATAAAAAAATTCCTTTTTACCTACCTTGATTGCCCTTTGTATGTCGGCCCTAAGAAACTTGAATATTTTGATTACATAGTTGATATGAACTATGGTACTGAATAGTGTTAATGGTTGGCATGGTAAACATCTTTCCCATGGAGATAAAGTAGTTTTAATTAAAAATGTGCTTCAATCGCTCCTCATTTACACTGTCTGCTTTAACTCCTCCTGAAGGTACTATTAAATTGATCAAGAAACACTTTGCTAACTTTTTTTTGGGATAGTAACCAGAATCACAAGAATTGTCACTGGAGCTCTTGGTCTAATCTTTGCGTACCTTATGATGAAGGTGGTATATGAATTAGGAACATGAATAATTTCAGCAATACTTTGGCTATGAAAATATGGTGGAGGTTCAGAACCTCTCACTCACTTTGGGAAAATTTTGTCAAAAATAAATATTATATTAGATCTCACATGGTTGGCACGAAATGGGCTTCAGAGGACTCTCATGCTTGGAAGCATATGCTCCAGGTTAGCGAAGAAGTTGAAAAACATATGTTGTGGCAGATTAATTCAAGTACTAGTTCCTTTTTGTGGGATAATTGGACTTGTACAGGTCGGCTAGCTCATCAAGCTCCTAAATCAACTAAGAGCTCTAAACTTTTAGTCGAGCATTTCATCAAATAAGGCAAGTGGGACATGCAAAAGCTCAAAAGGATACTGCCCAATCGTATTTGTGATATTATTGACAAGATAGAGATTGGTAACCCTGAGAAAGATGATCAAATCTTTTGGGATCTCACAGAGATAGGTATATACTCTAACAACTCAGCTTGGAACTTGATAAGAACTAAAAGAGCTCCTTATCCTCTAATCAACAAGGTATGACACTCTTCTGTCCCCTTTAAATGTCTTTTCTCACTTGGAGGTTATGGAAAGATAAGCTCCCTTTTGAGGATGTAATTATAAGATTGACAAGCAGATGGATGCCAAGTGTTATTGTTGCACATATGTTTGAAATCAGACCGTGAATCATATTTTTAGTCAAGGAGAAGCAGCTAGTAAAATTTGGAATCCATTTGATGCCCTTCTAGGGATTGGACATTCTCATCTTCCTATCAGACATGCCATTAATTTTTGGTGGAATGAGAAAGCCCATAATGATGTACATAAATTAATCTTACACATCAGCCCCATTATTATTTGTTGGTCTACTTGAAAGGAGACTTGTGCTTGCAGGTGTGGTAATCAGAAAAAATTCAATTTGTATAAACTCGAACAACAGGTAGGATTGATCATACAAACAGCCACAACTAGGACCTTTCACGGATATAAACTCTCATTTTCATGGAAGAATTTTTGTATTAATCTAGTAAGTTACAATCTGTACCACGAATTATGGTGGTCTGCTAGCAAAAACCAGAGTTTGGGTTTCTCAAGCTAAACACATATGGAAGCTTCGACAAAGATAATGGAAAAACTGGACTTAGAGGTATTCTCAGAGATAATGAAGGATAGTTGATCATGGCCTTTTTCATTCTATTCTAGTACACCAATCACAATATTGCAGATGCAAAGATAGCTTAGTACGAAGGAAAGTGGTGCATTCAAAATGGATATACCATCCTTATCTTAGAATCAGATTCCATGGTGATCACAGATACACTTTAGAATTAACAGAATTATTGAAGAAACCTCAGAGACGGTCAAGCAAGATGTTATCAATTTCACTCACTGCTATAGTGAGGCCAATCAACTTGTCGATTGGCTGGCAAAATTCGCAATGAACTCACACGGTAGTTCTATTTATTTATCTGCTAACGAGCTGCGTAATGGTGCAAAAGGACCCTATCTCTTAGATAAGAGACAAGTCCCTTCCATTATATTTAAAGTTAACAAAGCTAATTTTTTGGTAAGTTAGGATAACTTCTTGTACGGTTATAGAACGAGCAATAAGTCATTTTTTGCTGGGAGCTCATTCTTGTTTTGTGACATAGTCTCTATCCTTGTGTTGTAATCTAAACATTTGGAATGAAATACAACACACCCAGATAGTCAATGATTTTTTAAAAAAAAAAATTAGAAGTCTTTTTCATGTCACGAATTAAGAGTGGACATTAATGTTGGAAACATGATAATCCCAATGACGTGTTGTCAAAATACAATACTTTTGATGCTTGAAACTTGTAAGTTTGTGTGTTATCAAAGCGATATTTGTGGGTTTGATGTGTTTTTATGTTTGTTTTGCAGAATTATAGAGTGTGCATGCTTTTGGGCTGAAGTCTGCAGAATTGCAGTTTTTTGGTGAAGTACGAGACACCCTACGGGACGTGGATACTTTCACGAGCCATAGAGTGGTGTTGTAACCAAGATCCAGTGAAGGGCCTATTTTCAGATGTTTAATCCATGAATGTGCAGACGGTCCATAGAAAGTTTAAGAGCTGTGGATTGGAATTCATGCCTTAAGGATCAGAGTTTGAAGAGTTTTAGAAAAATGCTCAGACAAAACCTTGTAGGGGTTGTAAGTCTGAATACAGCCCGTAGGAAGGTCTCATGGAAGTGATGACCAATTTTGAAGGATGAAGTCTACAAAGCCCTAGTATGGGCCGTAGAACATTGTACGACCCATAACGCTGTCTGTAAAGCTTGCCGACTCAGTTTTTCTATTTCGTTTTGGATTTGGTCTTTACTTAGTATAAAAAGATTTTTAGGTTTCATTTATGCAAGAAGAGAGGGAGAACGACAGAATTACTTAGTAACACTTGGAGAATATCTAGTTTTCTGAATTTTTACATCATGATTTCTTGGGAAGAACTTTGGATTTCTTGTTCTTAATTTTATCATTATAAGTGTTTTAATTATGCTATTTCTTAACATGATTTCTTCACCTACAATGATCATGCATAGTTAAATCCACAACTAGGGATGTGGGAACTATTATGAACTAACAAGGTAAAATTTGGATAATCTGTAATCATTGGAAAGTGTGCATGCATGTATTAATTATTTCCTTTGCTATGAATATTTTTTAACGAATGACCAATGTTAGAACCTGCCCTTATTCTTATCGGCTAGATCAAGGTGCTAAGGAATGGGAGAAGGGAGTAGTTAACATGATTTGAAGCCTAATTTCTCATCTAATCAACTGAACTGGATCAAGGAGAAGTTGTACTGGAACAATAGGTAAGGTTTAGTAATGTCACACTTCAGGAATATATCAAATCACGTAGTGAAATTCGCCTCTCACCTGGATCAAAGAGTTTGGTGACCTTAACTTACCATTCTGCATGCTACACATTGGAAAAGGTTATAATTATCTGGATATACCAAGTTAGGAAATCATGGGGAACACAATACCCTAGTTACTTCTTCTACTAATATCACAACATACACTTCTAGTTTAGATTTATTTACTGCAATTACAAAACCCCTTTTTCGGAGATAAGTAGGTTAATTCACTCAAATTGTTGGAAATTACTGTGAGTCTACCATATTTCCTGTGGGATTGATCCTAACCTCAGTTAGGTTATGTAACTTGACAACGACCACTTAACCTTAAAAAAAGAGGTGTAGCTTGGGTGACATTAAGCAATTTTGGTGCCGTTGTCAGGGAATACAACTTAGACTGGTTTAATTTGAGCAATTCAGTAATTAACTCTTATTTTTCTTATTTTACATTTTTGTTATTTTTATTTTTTTCAGCATGTAGGTGTAGTGTATGCACAATACTCATAGTTGGTAGTGTATGCACAATACTCATAGTTGAGGCAATTCCTTTACTCTATTTGATCCTGAGATCCAAAAGACACTAAGAAAAATAGCCCAGAACAATGCAAACAACCCTGCTAATGATGTACTGAATACAACTCTGAATGCAAACAATGATAATAACCCACCTCCACTTGAGGATGTTAAACCACCACCACAGGATCTGCAAGACGGAGCTAACACATGGAATCAATATCGGCTTGATCCTATGACAATGGATGTTACTGGAGTGATTGTGTTACCTTCACTATCGGATGATACAAAGTTCATCCTTTTAAGTGGGTTGCTTCAAATGCTGCAAAATCACAAGTTGTTCGCAGGGCTACCATCGGAGGATCTGCATAACTATCTATACAATGTTGCCTTCATTTGTAAGAGCATAATGGGAAGACAGAATTTGTCCATGGATATTATTGGGCTCTGTATCTTCTCATTGTCTCTAACATGCAATGCAACACTATGGTTAGCCGAGCTTCCATAGAGTTCAGTCACCAGCTGGCCAAAACTGCAGAAGGTCTTTCTAGAAAGGTACTTTCCGAGGTCAAAGAAGTTGATGTTGAAGGACTAAATCAACAAATTCAAGAAATTGCCTTGTTATTCTCTTAGTATTATGTGGGAGAGGTTCACAAAGTGTCTGAGAAGTGTTCTTGACCACAAGATTGTTGATCAAGGCCCGGTGGAGATCTTCTATCGAGCCCTAGATAAAAATAGCCAAGTTGTTGCTGACACTATCATGGGTGGCTCATTTTTAGATTGTCTATTTCAGGAGGTTTCTCAAAGGTTGGAAAGAGTGGTCAAGATGAATCATGCATGAGGGATGAGAGACAAGTTAACTACAAAAATATCATTCTTAGTGGGTGCAGATTTGGCCCATGCAAAGATAAATGAAGATGTGAAGCAAGAGTTTGCGCGGATCAGTAACAATATGGTGTTATTGATGATGTAGAACCAAGAACGCGTGAATGCAGTAGCTCATCAACCTTTGCAAGCACCCATGTACAAGGAGCCCTAATATGAGAACACGTTCTTCATTACTGATCAGATGGTGTGTTTTCAGACCAATGCCCAAGGGTCCAATCAGGACTATTGACTCCAATGTCAAGGAAGCCAAGATCAGAACTACAATAGAGATGACGCCTTCAAAGATAATAATCAAGGAGGTTACTATGAAAGGAATAGGGGCCCAGACAAAGATATTTATTGGGGGCAAAAATATGGTTATAGAAATGGTCCATATATTCCAGAACATAACCGCCAGTCTAGTACTGGTAGCACTCGAATTGAGAAGATGTTCGACCGACTGTTGAAGAAGGCGAACGCACAGGATGAGACCTTGAAGGGGATGAAATCTGATATCTCTAGTATTAACAAGAAAATCAAGACTCGTTCTTTTCCTATCAAGCAGATAGAGCAACAGTTCGATCAGATGTCGACTCAATTGAACCAACACCAGAAAGGTACATTGCCTAGCAACATAGTTCAGAACCTAAAGAATGAGGGGTAGTGTATGATAGTGACTACACGCGGTGGCAAATAGACCATTGACCCTCTGATGCTAGTGGATGATGATGATGTTCGCGAGGAGATTGTTTAGAGCTGGGATGTAGATAGCGAAGATGTTCGTGCCAAGGATGGGAAGAGTGATTCATTAGCCACGCCACAGAAGTTGAAACCCATTCCTCGACCTCCTTCCCCCTTGCCATAAAAACTTAAAAAGAAGGAGGAGGAAGGTAAATTTCATCACTTCATCTCCATGCTGAAGCAACTCTCGATCAACATTCCTCTCATCGAAGCATTGGAGAAGATGCCCGGATATGCAAAGTTCATGAAGAACTTATTTGTCAAGAAGTGGACTCTGAGTCAGGAGCTCTCTCAAGAGCTTCAGTATTGCAGTGCGATATCCATACGATCCTTATTGCAAAAGCGAGAAGATCTCAGAGCATTCACCATACCCTGCACCATTGGAGATGTTGAATTTGTAAAAATATTGTGCGATGTAGGCGCCAACATAAATTTAATGCCTCTTGCGGTATTCAGGAATCTAGGCTTGGGAGCCCCTACTCCTACAAATATGCAGTTGTTGATGGCTGACATAACGATGAAGAAGCCTATGGGGATATTATATGATGTCCTTGTCAAAATGGAAAAAATTATATTCCCCAAGAACTTTGTAATCCTTGATTGCAAAGTCAACTTCAAAGTCTCAATCATCTTGGGAAGGTCTTTCCAAGCCACTGGGCGAGCACTAGTGGATATAGATTTAAGCTAACTCAAGCTTTGATTGAATGATGAAGAAGTCATCTTCAACATCTATCAGTCGATGAAGAGGCCAGACGACCTGAAGATGGAAGTTTGGGCCCTTGATGAAGTCTGAGTAATAAAGTGGTCCAAGTCTTGTCGCGATAGTAAATCAGGCGCTACTTGGGAGGAAATCTATGATATATTTATGTACTAATAGTGCTTTTGTTTCGTTCTTAGATTTTTTGACTTGTAGGTAATTTAGTTTTAGCATTTTGGTTGTAGTTGTTTTGCATTTGAACTAGTGACATATAGGGTAACAATGTGTTCTATGAAGGATATGCAGGTACATGTCCAAAGCTGCCATCTTGGGGTGGAAAGGAAATAAGAAGTGCTTCTACAATTGGTTTTACATGCCGTGAGTATCATCACAACCCGTATACTGACTCATAGAACACTTCCAATGAACAAAACATTGTGCACACCAGTCCATGAGCCAACTTTATGATTTATAGGTAAAACTATGGGTCGTGAATTGGGCTCGTGGACTCCAGGTAAGATTCCTAAATTTATCTAAGTGTTAGGTGATTCTACAACCCAATCTATGAGTCGTATATCTATGTACATTTCGTAGATGAGTTTGTAAAGTCAATCTCTAGATTAGGGCTCTTGCAAACTACGAGACCAAGATATGCAGATCATAGTACTTTCTACGGCCTGTAGTTAGGGTTTCATAGGGCCTTGGCCCAATACTTACCCGACCTGGTAGAATTATAAAAGAGGGGTAAATAAAATTACCCCTCATTCTTGCTAAATTTCCAAAATATACCAAACCCTTCCTGTCTGCCCCAACGTCCGACCACTGCTCTGACAACTACCATAATTTCTGGTCAACTTTTCGGCAAGACTTTAGTGACCAGGGTTTCACGCTTCCAGCTTCCTCTTTCAATCTCTTTACTTTTTGGGAAAATTCTGGTGATTTCAACTCTAATTCGTAAATTTAATCTGGAAATTGCTTTATTAGTTTAGAATGTTGTTGGGAATAGTAATTCGAGATTTGTGTGATCAGAAAGGGTGTGCCCATGTATGTGAGTTATTATTTTCTTGAATTTAAATAAATGGTCATTATTGAATTAAACTATGTAATGCCGAAGTGTTTTTTAAATTGTCCATGTCATGCTTGTATGCTTGGTTTGAAATCTCATAGTCACATGTCATTGAAACTATAATTGAATTATTTACTTGAAATGGCATGTGATTGTGTGCGTATGAAATTGTCAATAGGTGGTCGAAATGTGTTTGAATGCGTAAATGGGTATTTATTAGGGTAGTTTTTATAGCCAAGCATGTGGGGTGTTGGGTACTGTGTTGGAAATGGTTGAGTACATAGTGCTGAGTGTAATTATTAAGGTTCGTTGATGATCCCTTCTGATAAACATAGAAAACCCAAGTGGCTGGAATCTTCACAATACGAGGGTCTTTTAAGACCGGTAGACTAATCCATGAGTCGTAGTTGTCCCTCGTAAGTAAAACCAGTAGCTGGGGGTTTCTAAGATTCCATCAAACGAAACCTTTTACGGGCTATGGTTTAGTCTACAGTCCGTAGACAGGTTTCGTAGGGTGATGCCTGCAATGTGTTAAGTCTGGAACCATATCTACGACTCAATCTATGACTCGTAGTTTGTTCTACTAGTTGTACCTGGTCTCGAGGTGCAGTACCAGTACCTTAGGTTACTATACCCTGTTACCTACAAAGGCCTTCTATGGCCGGTAGTCTTTACCTACAACTCATAGACGAGCCTTCATAGGTTCAACTGCCATTTATTTTTTGTAATATTTTTCATTTCTTTCTTGTACCAGTGTACTAATGTGTTTGCAAAATATGTGCTTTTAGGTGCTATGGCTCCAAAACCCAGACGTAATTAGCTACGAGTCATGCGAGACTGGCTGTGAGATAAGCCAATTTAGTTTGAGGCTAGTGGCATCAAACTTTGATAAGACCCGAGCAACCATCATACATACAGTGCCAGCTTACACTTTAGCCATAGTTCCTCAGCCTTCCCAGTCTGACGAGGAGGTGACAGACATAATAGCTCTATCCAAATGACCTCCATTGGAGAGGGGTCAGAGTTTGAAGTAGGAGAGGAATCATAGTCTGACACTACTGAGTCCACCCCGATAACACCATTATCCCCAGATGCCTTGACCAGTAGATGGTGCATGCTCGGGATACAATGGGTGTACCAGAAGGATATATAGCACGATAAGCGGGGTCTCCAGGCCCGCACCATATTTGAGGAGCCCCAACTTGTTACTACTGGGCTTGATAGTACCCTAGGGCTTCGAGATACCATGGCCTGATATAGGTTGGAGTTTCTAGTGATGTGTTGCCAAAATACAACACTTTTAATGCTTAAAACTTGAGATTTTGTGCGTTCTCAAAGCAATATTAGTATATTTGAAGTTTGTTTTATTTGTTTTTGCAGGATTTTAGTGTTGGCATGGTTTTGAGCTTAAAGTGCTATTTCTGTAGAGGTTTGGCAGTTTACGAGACCCTCTACGGGTCATGGATCACTCCACGAGTTATAGAAGGGGTTTCTTTTGGTCTTTCAGTAAGGGGTTACAAAGTAAGTTCTACTCTACGAGACAAGACAATGAGTCGTAAACCAACATATAGGTCGTAGAGTGAGGTTGTGAACTGAAGAAGCAGAAAGTGAAGAGTTTCTGAAACTGGCTCAGACGAGGCCCTTCACGGGTCGTGAAAGACTTCACGACTCATGAAGGAGGTTTCGTACAGAGTTCCAGTAGCTTCAGCAGTATTCCACGAGACCCTAATTCATAAGACATGAACTGTCCCACGAGCTGTAAAGTATGTTCGTGACTAGTGCCGACACAGTTTTCCTATTCTGTTTTGGATTTTTATTTTAAGTATTATAAATAGGTTTTTTAGGTTTTTATCAGATATAGTTGACTAGAGAAGGTCTTAGAACATAGCTTTATCATTGTGAATAGTAATTTTGGGGTTAAATTAATTCACGTTTGCAAATTTCATTGAGATTCCAGATTTTGTTCATCAATTCTTGTTTCATACGTTATTTAATTATGTACTCTTCTTACATGATTTCTGATAAAATAGCAAGAATGCGTGGCTAAATCCACAACTAGGGTTGTGCGAACTATGACGAACTAGCTAAGATAAAACTGGATCACTTGTAATTTCTTGAATAATGTTTAGGATGTATTAATTAACTTCTTCAATTTATCTAAATTTTAACGGAGGTCTACGTTAGAACTCGCTTAGTATCACCTGTCCGATCCAGGAGGTGACAAATAGGAAAAGAAGTAATTAACAGAGGTTGATTGATAATTTCTCAACGAATCAGGCTACTAGGGGTAGTAGTTTTGGTCTGGGATGAAAAGTAAGGGTTAGTAATTCCACATCACAGAGACTGATCCTGTAATGTGATGAAATTCACCTAGATACCCGATCAAGGATTTAGGAGAACCAAACTTACTCTCTAGAACCTATACAACAAACTAGAGTTGCAAGTATCTTAAAGCACTTAGTTAGGGAGTCATGGGGAATACGTCACCCTAGTTAGTGTCTTTACTGGTTGCAAATAATCTACTATTGTAGTTTAGAATTTATTTGATTTACAAATCCCACCTTTTTATTTTAGTTATTTTTATTTTCTCTGTTTCTGGGTAATTTGGAGTACATCCAGTCAAGTTACAGAAAGTGTGCTAATTCGGAGTCTACCATATTCCTCGTGGGATCGATCCTAACCCATGTTAGGTTAAATACTTTAGTATGACCGCTTCAAAACCTCCTGAGTAGGGGTGAGTGCTAAGCGTAAGCGCGGAGTCGAGAGTAGCTAGCAGATCCATCGGGGAATACTCTCTAGTGATGGTTAGAGAGTTCTATGCATTATACGCTGCCACTATTACTTGCTCGACCCCAAAAGGGAAGGGGTACCTGACGTAGCCCCGACTTACACAAATGATAATAAGGGGAGTTTTAGTTGATATATCCGAGGCCACCATTCGTCAGGTTCTTTTGGTCCCCAGTACGAAGCTCTGGTATCTACTATGGAGTTTGACTACATGCAGAGCTAGACTTAGGACCAAATATTGATGAGAGATACAGCCCGAAGGGGCTCATTGATGAGATGGATCACTCATCACATTGTAGAGTAGGGCCAGGACCCTGAGTGGGTTTCTACATTATCGACATCCATAGTGAAGGCATCACTCAGTTTCACTAACAAATTTTGGTGGGCTGTAGTTAGATCGCAGATCCAGTTGACACATGCTGATAATACACTCACATCATATTGCACAGTATTTTTTGCCAACATCTTGGTTGGCTATGACATAGACTAGTCTAGATTGATTGCAAAGTAGATTCATGAGGTGGCACTAAAAAGATCCTACAGACTTTCCGTAGAGACGAGGGTGGGTAGTATACATTAGGTAGATACTCTGATAGAGGTTCAGAGGACATTGGATGCCATCCTGATGAGAATCTGGTGGCACTCCGGTGAGCACCACAACCTCCAGTTCATATGCTAGAATTGTTCGCCGTAGCAGCACCGTCTGAGCCTCTATCTTCTTTCACCATTGTTGCTCTCACTATTGAGGGGACCCCACAGACTAAGGCTGATAGAGAGAGGGTTCCCGCTACTACTACCATTTCTACGCCAGAGGTAGTGTCTGTATCTCCTGTAGGCATGGTATATATGTCGTTGACATCTATTTAGACCATGGCACAGAGATTAATCAAGACTGAGACTCAGCTGGCTCAGTTATTGGTCAGGACTGAGAGTCAGTTGGCTCAGTTACTATAGTAGATCAGGCTGTGGGTTTGCCAGGCCATTTCTTAGGTTGAAGAGCGCATGGGGACACACTATGTGACCACTATCAAGGAGAGGCTGATACCAGCGCATGGCCGCATAGATGCATTCGAGCGGAGAGTAAAGGAAATCCACTCTTCAACACAACCTCCTGATCTAACTGCGATGCATATGGAGATTCAATAGCTCTGGGCTGCGATAAGAGTAGCAGTAACAACACCATTAGTACTCCCGCTACCTGTCACTACTATGGAGATGTTCATAGATCTTTTTACCACTGAGGAGGTACTACTCTGCGCCTTTATGAAGAGGCCTCGTTCTGAGATTGATGATTTAGATTCCATGAAGTGGGAGGTTGAGTTAATAGAGATACAATAGTTTGAGGTTGCTAGGCGGGGCTCCATTACAGATGAGCAGATCCGGTAAGGTGTGAGATTGAGAGGATAAGGGGTGTTGGACCCTCTGGACATGCTGCCATAGTCGAGGAGACCACCAAGCAGGCTCAAGGTGGTCAGAGATAGCCATAGATAGGCTCTTAGGCACCCAAGTATGTTTTTTGACCCCTATGCGTTGATATATTTATATTTTGTGCATTGAGGACAATGTAAACCTTTTTATATGGGGTGTGGGTAGTTATAGGCCTCAATGAAGTCTGAGTAGCCAACACCTATAACTATCCTAATTTTGTTGTTTGAGGGATTTTGTTGTTTGTGTTCTTTCACCAAGGATATTTATTTTCTGTTGAACTGGCATGTTTAGGATGTATAGGTAGTATTAGTAGCATGTATTATTAAAAGTGTGTGGCATATGTTAATTTTCATTGAAAAATTATACCCATCAAAATTTTTAGTTAGGTAGTTTTGATAACAACCATGTGTAATCAATGTGTGATAGTGTTTGTTCTGATAAGTGAGGTCTAATTATGATAAAACACATGATCTTAGAGTTTGTGTTGACAGTGTAGTCAGTGTTGTGTGTGTGTGAGCCCTATTGTGTAATTCTTATACTGTGTTTCAATTCAGAACTTTCCATATTACTCTGCCTGAGACTGTAGATTAGTTGGTTAGGAAAGGATCTTAGGCCATTGTTTATACTAGTCCACTTAGTCTAAATAACCAACCAAATGCATTGTGCATCCCTTGATCCGAATGTTTGAGCTTAAAGTGTACCTTTTTCTTTGTAAACACCTAAGTAACCAAGCCTTTTTGAAGATGATATCCTAAAAGTTAGCCCTGGTCTTACCTTGAACATTATGTACCTTGACTAAGGTGAAAATTTTAAGTTGAGGGCGGCTACCAAAAGTGACCCTGATTCATAGGTTGAATATTGTGCACCTCAACTCAGGCTAAAACCCTAAGTTGAGGGTGGCTAGCGTAAGGAAAATCACAACAAATGGGATAGGAGCTAGTGATACATGAAAAAGAAAGAGAAAAACACGTTGTGGGTGCAATAAAAATAAATTGATTCCTAAATGATGAGCTAGAAAAATATGTGAAAAATAAAAGGCAATGAGCTAAAACAAAGAGTAAGGCACCCGGAAAAGGTTGAAATAGGAGAAAGGGAGAATGAGTGAAAAAATAGTCATGTTGGTAGGGAAAAGGTGTAGAATAGCACAGTGTCAAGGAGGGCAGTTAGTCACTATATTCCCAAAACATCATACCAAAGACTCATGAGCCTATGTTACAAGTCACAAAAGTCCTATAGTGATCCTAATCCAAGTAGTCAAAGGTCATAGTTGGGAGAATAAGGGCAAGCATATGGTATTGTAACGACCTAATTTTTTTTTGAAAACTCCTTATGGTTGGTTTTTTATGATGTACTACTGGTCATGGTTGAGTTGTGGTAGCCACGGGTTGAGTTTGAGTGACCGAACGCAAAATGGATCATTTGGTGGCCTAGAAAGGCCGTTTGGGAAGTAGACTTTGAGCTAGCATAACATTTGATGTGGGTTAAATCGTGTGGGATTCTACATATTAAATTGAATATCTTTGAGTTAGCTTCGCAACGCAACTGGTTTCACTCGATTCGGAGTTCGGATGAGAAAGTTATGGCCAGAACAGTGGGACTGCCCGAAATTCGTAAGACATTGGAGATCCCTGAAAAGGGTCCAAGGCAAGGGCCAAAAAACCGTGAGATTTGGTACGGTCCATTTGGGGTTCCGTTTCAAGGTCCAGAGAGCTGGAGGTAGCCAGGAACCACCCCAGGACCCAAGTCATAGGCCACGGAACACCCCACGGTCTGTGATCCATTTGACGGTCTGTGAAGTGGCCCGTCAAGTGGGGAAGTGGCTTGGTTAGGCTTAGGAGTTGATTCTTGTGCTAAGTGTGGCTCCACGTACCAGTACACGGTCCATGTGAAGCCACACGGTCCGTGAAACCTCCCGTCAAGAGGTCCAGAAAGTCCTCCGAGAGTTTGCGTTGAAGATTTGGCTAAGTGTCGTTTGATGGACGGTTATACAGACTGTGAGTCAAGTTCACGGTCACTGTAGCTCCACCGTTTGACTCTGCTTGGAAATTAAAAGTCTGTTTCATTAATGGTAATTTCATGATTTCATAATTCCCTAAGCCCTTTTTAGGTATCCTAAGGTCTCCTAAACCCCTAAATCAAACCCCAAACCCTCATTCATCCATTCTAAGTCTCCTACATTCACTTTGGGAATTCTAAAATCCTCTTGGCCTCCATTGGAAAAAGCTTGAAGAATTTGGGGAAGACAACCTTGATCAAGTTTGACCTTACAATTCTTTGATGAAATTAAGGTATGTGGGATTTGATTCAAGGATCCTCTTTCATCCTTAAAGAATCTAAGAACCCTAACTCTTTAAATTTGATTTTACGTTTTCAATTAAGTTATGGGTTCTTCAATTAATGTTGGGAATTGTGTGTTGTAGTTTTTAGGTGATTTAAACATGATTTTAAGCATGAATTCATGAATGTTCATTGAAACCCTTATTGATCAACTTGCATGTCCCTTTTCATGATTCAATTAAGCATGGGTAACTTGCATTATGACTTATTTATGGATTTCTACATTTTTTAAGATGAATTATCTTTCAAATTGTGAAATTAAGTTTGAATTCCATTACCCATGTTCTTGATCTTCATTTATGGCATATGCATGATTATTATTATGATGAAACTCTTCATGAAACTGATGTTTTGAATGTTATGATAAGATATGTAAGGCTTGTGATCACATAGTCTCCTTGTTATGACTCTTTGAGCATATTGGGTGTTTGTACCATATTGACATGTTTTCCAAGGCTTGATATGATAAGCTATATAGATGAGCTACTCTTATTGCATTGGCATGGTATGATCATGAAATGTTTTGCAACTCTTGATAGCTTTTGGCTTAAGCATGAACATGATTTGAACAATGGTTTCATTTTGACTAAGTATGCACGTTTTGAAAGTGAATGTAAGTCTCACGATTTAAATATTGCATGTATATATACGTATTCCCGTGGGATGATACTTAGAACCGAGGGATTGGAGGCAGGTGGACTATCTCCACAAGGTCCATACTCCTTTCCGTCAAACCATATGCCACCATGGGTTAATTCCCTATATAGGAAACTCCGTCATGTTACCCCTTGTTTCAAGGGTGTTTAGGGTACTACTTGGCAAGTAGTCCGGATCCGGGTAGTGGCT